>JACJUY010002894.1:0-17212 GCA_014220935.1 Platorchestia sp. MABIK | reverse complement strand
GCAGTATGCTCAGCGGGGGCAGTATGCTCAGCGGTGGCAGGCAGTGTGCTCAGCGGGTGCAGTATACTCAGCGGGGGCAATATGCTCAGCGGGTGTAGTATGCTCAGCGAGGGCAGTATGCTCAGCGGGGGCAGTATGCTCAGCCGGGGCAGTATGCTCAGCGGGTGCCGTATGCTCAGCGGGCGCAGTATCCTCTGTGGGTTACGGAACCAATCCCCTCTTCTGCTCCGCAAGACACCGGCCGCAAAGCTTCACTTGAGGGGCGTCTGGGCATGATCGCGCGACAAAAAGAGTGGGATAATGTTCTAGTCACGAATAAGTTGTTTTTTTGTTTACAATTCAAACGAACCCCCAACAGCTTAAAATAAGGTGCGTAGAGACAAACAAGATTAAAGTCACGAAAGCAAATTGTCGATGTTCTTCAATTAAAAGGAGATAATTAGGAACACCGAGTGTAGTATTCATGAGAATCTATGAGAACACTGTGAGGATCATTGTTTAAAGTTGGACGTTTCATGCATTCGCCCATCATCAGCAAAGGAATCAGTAAACAAATAACGTTATCAGAACAAATTCAAAACGAATACCGCTGAGGAAAAATAAATTGGGGACACTAAAAACAAAAAAGTGAGATGAATGTGAAAAGAATGAATGCCTGCAACACTAAAATGACAAAAAAAGAACAGAACTATGCCACATATTAAAAAGAGTCAACGAATAAAAACTAAAATAACCATTTAAAGTAGGCTTGTTTTTGTAATTGAACAACGGTTTCAAAATATGCAGGCCTAGTACCAACTGAACCAATTTTTAATTAGAATTCGAAAGCTCTTCAAGTTAAAGGGGCCACAGCCTTTGTCTGTGTGATTTATAATTGCTGAATGAGTGAGACTAGTTAAAAAATTTCCGGTACGGTGACTCCTATCGCGATGCCAGCTACGCTGGAGCCTTGAATTCCTGATATCATTCCACTGTTCTCTGATGCGCATTGTGCTCAACTTCATTTATATCAATCTCGATTATATTGTGAACATTTAAATTTCCATTAGAATTAGGGTTAGTTTGCTTCAGATTGGTGAATTTTAGAAGATTTATTAATTTTTAAATCCAAGCCAATTTCAAATAGCCCTTTTTTTTCTTATCGGTTGATTAGTGTTGTCAATAGGTATATTAGTTATGTCTTTTTTGCTTTTTTTACATGTGATGTATTTTCTTCATACTGATCTCACGTTTTATTTGTGTTTGTATGTTTTTCGATTTATTTCCTTTCATCCTTTTCCGTTTGGTATTTTTTCAAAATGCCTCATTCTATTAATTGATTTTTTCCCTAATGAAATGTGAATGCACGAAATGTCCAATTTCAACACGTTGGTCGCGATTCAAGCCGCCGGAGTACACGGAGGGAATGTTCATAATGCTGCCAACTAACTAATAGTTACAAATTCAATTTTCATAAATACTTTATCAAAGCTAAATGAAGACACGATCCAAGTCATGTTTGCTATTTTCAAAATTGCTTATTACAATTGACTTTAAATTTGAGTTTACATTAAACTTCAGTTCAACCCATCGCGGTCAACGTGTTAAACATCGATTCTCGTCGAGTTTTGGAGGAATAAATGTTATAACGGTGCCACTAGTTCCCTCGATTGAAACTCAGGAAGCTTCCAATCAATTTCAATTTTTATAAATACTTTTCAATCAGATTTTTTACAAAATTGTTCCGGAAGCTTCAAATAATGATCAGGTGGGACGAAATGAAGTAGCGGCCAATTAACTACTACTCGTGGCTGACGTAGAAACACGACGCTTTAGAGACTCAGTTTGTGCAGGGACTTTTGATTTTCACCATAATCAACACCATCCCTTCTTGAGAACAAGCATGAGCTTCTTAGTCCCTTAAATTCGATGAAAAGCGCACGCAAAAATTGGAAACTACTCAACTCTCGATTCGTCGCTCTATTGAAATGAGAATAAATGTCAAAACTTTACTAGAACACTCCTAAAGGCGTTCAATAGCCGCGAGCTGTTCTAACAAATCAGCGCACCAACCCCTTCGTGTAGTTGCAGTTCGCGCAAAGTTTTTTCGTGATTCCGTGCTTTTCTGACGCTGCCAAGCCTCGGAGCTGCTTGACAAGTCGACGCCCGCATCAGACGAGCAGACCGTAAACATCGCTGATGGTAAAAACAGGCTCATCGGCTTGCCCAACAGCAATATTCGCAAAACCCATGTATACCATAAATTACTGTCGTTCTACACCCTAGTGAAAAAGCTGTGAAAAAATTTAACGCAGACTGAGAAGCGTCAACCAGCATGCGATGCAATTCCTGCTTAAATGGCAGGGCTGGAAATGAGCCTAAAGTTTTTGGCAGTGGGAAAGCAAAATTCTATCTTTAGGCAACAGTGCTATTTCTACGGCGACAAACTGAGAAGTCTCTTTCCTAGTAGAACCAAACTAATAGACACCCAGTCCCCAGACTTAGATAACAAGGATTGTAACACCAGGATTTATGCCGACATCCCAAAATGCATCCGATACTTTAAAACGCTGGAACCGATGACGCTCCAACTCTAATGTTGATCCTTAATTTCCGGTCCCTTTCTTCGCGAGAAACACGACAGATGCAGCTCGCTCTTGTGCACTCGACCTCGGAAATTTCCCTACGGTCAAAAAGCTTAGACTGTTTGCCAAGCGACGCCGACAGTCAGCTGTCCTGTCCCTGTCGAGCAAACAAGGAAAATTGGAAACCTTGTGGTAGGCTGCCGGCAGTGAAGTGCTTTCCGTCAGACCCCTGAAGCTGCCGGCACGCCAGCATTGCTTGTCTGGATTGCTCAATGCCGATTTACACATCTCTGCGTACAAAAGCTTACGTATTATCAACACTCACAAAACATGTTTGTTTAGTTCAGTTGCTCGAGTAAGAACAATCTAAATTTACTTCGCTTATCAGACTAGCCGGAAGCTAACAGGTTTACTTGTAGCCGTATTGGCTGAGAGACAAACCAAACCATACCCAAATGCCTGCTCGGCAGGAAATTTTTATGAGTGAGGCTGCTCGATATGTGTAATTCTGATGTTCGATATTCTGCACAGGTAAAGTGGCAGTATTCAATTTATTAGAACATGGTAGTTTTACTCCCCACTGTAAGTACCTGTTTGCCGCCGCCACTATGATCACAGAGGAGGGCACTTAAAGAAATGCGGAATTTTTGAGAATCACTCATTGTAAAAATAAGAGGGAAATGAAATTGCTAAGGTATATTAAGGTTGTCTCAGCTGCCCGGCCTCCAGGCTCTCGAATCAAACTCGCTCCTCTTGTCGGGTTGTCAATATAAAGGCATCAGACACAGAATGAGCTACACAAGAAACGATTTATTTGAGAATCACAAAGAAATCACCCAGGATTACTAGACTGAAATAAGATAAGCACCCTAATCGAGAACCGAGATACGTCGTCAATCGGTGCAAAAGGCGAAGACTGATACTGTTTCCGAAGCTCGGCGTAAAAAATATCCTGGTATTCGTTTTGCGGTTGTCTTTCTGACAAACTCACAATAATGGGAAGCGAGTTCGGACCATCTCTCTTTGCTGTGCGAGCCCTTAAAAGAGTTCCTTGTCTACGAGCGTGGAAAGAAATCGCACGAATGTTTGGAGTAAGCAATATGTATACATTACTTCATTACTTCAGTGCAGTTCAGATATAATCTCGAGTGCGTTTTGACACTCGCGTGCTACTTTAAGGTGACTAACAATAGAGAGTCCTACACATAATTATAAGAACCATAAGCGATGTGCCATTTTTTACAAGTTAACTGTCAGATAGAATATACCGTAAATATGTGTTCATCTTGATGTAAATAGACAACTAATTCGTTAAATTAAAATAAATGTTACAAACGGTTGTGTGTAACTTGATGATCTCTGTTTGTGAAAGGAATCTGAAGTGATCTACAGAAGGTGATGGTTCTGCTGCCGAGCCGGTGGAGACGGTTGACTCGGTGACACAATCATCGTAATCAATAAGTTTCGTATCTTTAGACTCTCTTTACTGCAGTAAGGACGCGGAGAAGCTGTTATTCGATGCTCAGAGTGTTGTAAATCTGAAGCTTGTATCGCAATTTTGGATCGCTGTTAAAGTACATAGTCAAGTTGTGCAAGTTGTGTAAATTGCTCGGGACTTATAGTTGGATGTAACAAATTCTCTGGATGAGTGTTGATAATTGGATAAATGTATATTTTTTAGGAGACGTCGTTTTATAATATTAACTGTGATTACCTGCATGCTATTTAGCAGAAGAGGTTTAAATTCCTCAATACACCCCACATTCATGATTTTGACAGGCCTAACAACATTTGAAATCACTGTGGCTTTTCCACATTGTGATTGCTGCGACCTTTTGTCGTTTCAGAAAATAGGCGTAGCTCACACTTGCTGTTGCAGCAGAACTTTTTGAACTAATTTTTCCGCAAACGGTGGATAACTGTTTCATTATCTGATATGTGTGCCACTCGAAAAAGTGACCTGAACTTGTGTATGTGTGCGAGTCGCGGACTCTCACAAACATACCATCGATGCTGGTTGTGGAATTACGAATTTACATCGGTTTTAGTTTCAAAGCACTGTTTGGTGCACAAATATCGGTTTAAAAGATGGATTTATAAGAACTATGAGTAATGCTTACAAACCATTATATTTCTCAAATTATCACTCAGGTGTTGGCCCTTGCAAGATTTAAGGGACTTGGGAACAATCCCGTAATGAAGCACTCCAACTATACGTTGCCAAACCATTTTTGTCAACAGTTCCAAGAACTGAGAAAATTTGCACACGTTTTCATCGTGTGTAAATTGTGAGCTCAAACTCCGCTCAGCGACGCCAAGCAACATCCGTCCTGCTATTTGTTCGAGTCTCCAAGACTGTCAATATTCTCGACGCTGTTGCTTTCCGTCAAAAAATGTTCATGCAAAAAATTATTCATGCAAAAATATTATCGGGATGTTCAATTAACCCACTATTCTAAGTTCTTTCACCAAGCAAAATAATGGCAATAATGCGAAATATTCAATCAACTCACAGCTAAATGTTTTTTTCGAATATATCTTATAAATATATTTAACGGTATTGCAATTCTGGTAACTGCATTGCAGTTTGTGATTTTTTAAATAATGTAAAACTAAGCCAGAAAGCGATGTGTCCAATCAACTTGTTGTTAATTGTTCCTAGATATCATGTAAAATAGAATAATAGCTATAATAAGAAATGTCCAAGAAACTCTTTGATGTTATAAGTAAATACTGTAGAAAAATGAATGTAAATACCCATGAAACCTCAAGTTGCGCAATTTAGCCATATCGGTCAGCAGTTCGTTCAAAATCATGAGCTTGTTCAGCATGAAATGAGGGCGGTCTCTGGGGTCTTGCTGGGGTTGGTGAGCGTCACACGAAAACGTACGATGCTACGCAATCCATAACGCCGCATTGCGCGTTTCAGGTAACGCACGCGCGCTGCAACTTGGCGTTCTTCTGCGATGAGATGTAACATTTTCACAAAGTAAATCAAACGCAGGCTCGAAGATGATTGCTTGCTGCTCATGAGGAACGTCGTCACGATACGCCTAGGATTTCATGTTCATTGTCTTAAGATATTCAATTGTTAGATTTAATGTCAAGCGCGAAGCTCAAACGTAAAACAAGATTTTTAGGCTCGAGACAAATAATTGTGAGGGCTGTCAGTGTTATATGGATATCTTTTGGTGTACGTATAGCCTTAAACTGATATCGTCATTCGTACCAAAACACCACGGCTACATCATTGAAGCTCAATGAAGCTCTTTCACTCAGATTAGAAAGTTGGAGCTTCAATCTCAGATTAGATTGTAGAGCTCTTTCCTACTGTGTTCTTCAATGGACTTTCATTGTGAATTGATTAGGAAAAATAAATTATGAAAACCAACGAGTTTTTATCTAGTTTTCATTCAGCACCGACTTCAAGATACCCTTCTATCGTTTTGACCGACTCAATCGAATTATTGTTAGGGAGTGAGTGATTTCAGTGACGTCAGTATTTTTTAAAGTTCTATCGATCATACAACCCATGTGCAGTGACCGGCACTTTGTTGGAAAAACTTCAACGTAAGGTTGAGACCGTTAAAATAAACACTTTTTACTCAATAACCGTGTGGTCGGAAATTTTCGTTAAAGACCTCCAAAGACTTGAAATTTGAAACGTGTTAAAGAAAAATTCGCACTTAGAGAGTGGCTGGGAAATTGAATGTAGGTAGGAAAGCATTTATATAGGAAATAAAAAAATTGAACAACAGCTGTAATTATTACGGCCACAAGAAATTAATTTTCAAATTAGGTTAAATATTTACAAAAGATGTTCAATATGACACCCATCTGTTGAGGTGCAGGCATTCCAACGCCGGTGCAATGATCGCCGGACGTGATCGAAAACAGCAATAGTTCCACGAACCCTTGCAGAGGCCTCAATAATTCATCCGATGAGGTCTTCGGAATGAATCGGTGCTTCGTACTCCAACCTCTTCTAGTGTTTCCAGAAGTAGAAATTTAGGAGCGCCACATTTGGAGATAAATCCTGATATTGCGAACAAACATATCAAGTCCTAGTATCTCTTTAAGGATGCATTTTCGACCGTACGGTTATTGAGAAAGAAGCGTTAGTTTCCAAGCTCATGTTAAAGTTTGCTCAACTAAATGCCGGTTTCCCTGTAGAGTAAATAGCACGCAAACTTGCACATTTGTAACCTGCACAGAGGCTGCATGTATCATACTTTCTGCCCCTGAATTACGCTGATGCTTCGACACTCGAACAATTTTCAACCTAAACGAAAATCAGTTTTTAGATTACGTATTCTTCAAGAAGTAGACATCAAGGGAAAAGAAGTACGCTGAACCCCAACAGCAAATCTTCAGGCATCAGTAACACAAAAAATATACATAGCACGAAACGACTGCGAGAGAGACCTCTTACCACGTAGAGTAAAGCAGAAAACCAAATGTGACCTACACCGACCAACGCACCAGCTCGTGTCTCATGTGGTCAGCATTGCTGCTGGTCAAGCTAGCGACACAGATGCGAGGAACGCTATAGCTCATAACGACATTGATGAAGACGAGCATCATCGAACTTTTTACTTTACCATCTCGACATATTTCCACACATAGGAGCTACAAAAAGACGAGTTAAATCCGTACCCGTAAAAAAATGAATGAATGGTCACAATGCAACTGAGTGACGCAGCAAAGGCGATATAATATATTCGCCCACGAACATCATGCCAAATACACACACGCTCGTAAGAACAATCAGGTTATGACTGGGTTGACATACAGCAGATTAGAAAATTTGGAGCCGATCACGCAAAATTGGGATCAGTTTGGTAAAGCCTCGATCTTAAAGATGATTACCGTTGTTTGCACAACACACACAGAATCTTCAAAAGTTAACTTTGTTCAATTTTCTCCAGATATTCTCGATCATTGCACCATACACAGGGAGTTAGGGATAAATTTGACAGCTTTATCAAGCAAAAGAAAAAGCACTAGGTATCTATAAAATTTAATTCATTTCAAAGAAATTTAACAGGCAAGAAAATTAGACCATTATCAAAGAGCTTTACTCAATATAACCGCCATTAGCGTAAATTGCAGCCTCAATCCGGGCCCGGAACCTGGAGCAAGCTGATTTTACCTTTCGTTTGGAAGACCCTCAAAAACCACTTTAATTCTACCGATTAACTGGTCTCTAGTAGTGCTGGCACGGCTTGGTATCTTTCTCGGTAGCGCCCCATACATAATAATCTATCGAGTTAAGGATCAGGGGAGTTGGAGGCCAAAGATTGGGATTTGTGTGGATCACATCACCCTCTGAGAATACGCTTCCAATAACCATGACAGTTTGAGGAAATTAAGTCTCCACGTAGCCTCGTGGTCTCCATTGCAATTCTCTAGTTCATTGATTGTTTTTTCAGCGCTCAGGGAGCATTGAGCAGCGCCCATAATCTCCTTATTTTGATGGCCGGCATGAATCAGTGAGTCTCTTCCACGATTCAGGTGGCTCCCAGTTATCCATTCTTGATGTCATCGTGAGGAAATGAAGGATAATTTAAACTTTAAATTCCAGCTTAGTTGGTGTGAATAAATGTTTAAATCTGGAAAAAAATTAAATGTTATTCTGTCAAATTTATCCCAAACACCCTGTACATATTAACCGTTGGTCGATCTCGTAAAGCCTTTAAATTCTTCAACTAATTTTCAAGGATGGCTACAAATTGGTGTGGTGCATGCTTTATCTGTGTATACCTTGAAAATTCGTCTCGAAACTAGCAGCAGGTCGAGACGCGGGCTCTCTAAGTTTTAGTTCAAGTAGGTCGTACGGCATTAATTTCCGACGACCATCGATTAGAGTAAATTGTCAGTTAGTGCTAGCCTCCCTAACTGTAACAAAGGTGTCCCTGGCAGAGGAAGAAGGAATGCAACATTTAGTAAGGAATTTACGAATTCGGGAATTTATGCATAAGGTTTGTTCCCCACAAAATCCCAAAAGACACCAAGTTAGGAAGGAAGCTTGCGAAACAATATGAAAGGTGAAGAATAAATTAATAAGTGCTGAATAACCAGACACTAGTGAACCAAAAAAAAAAATTTTTAACACGTAGACGACGTCTGTGTGGTTACTATGGTTGATTCGGTTCGGTTGTACGCGAATTAAAAAACAGGCTGTTCTGCTCAAATCCATTTTTATCATTTCAAAAAGTGTGAAAAAAATTTCACTCTATGATAATAGGATAATAGCAGGATAATATTTTACCTCGTATGCTAAAATCAATTTTGGAAAAGGTAGCGAAATTATTGAAATGTTATTCATTTATGCCGGTATGAAAATGAGCAATTTATCCAGCGATACACATATGTTCCAATACGAAGTCACCATGTTAACAGGACAAAAACCTATTCCATTTCAACAAAAGGAAGGCCTATCTAACCTTCCATCCGGGACTTCGCATTATCCTACTGGGAACGATTGTTCGTTTAGATAAAATAATTGTATCTACAGAAGAAGTGATGTCTGCGGGGCCGCGACAAGAAAAGAATATTTGGAGTTACCGAGAAAAAATTTCCAACTATGAACGGGAAGGCAAGAACTGACTCTAAAGGTTATGCTGAAGGAGAACAGTTTTTTATTATTGTGAAATAGAAACTGGACATAATCAGTAAAGCCAAAGAGTTAAATTTAGGACGCCAATATGACAGAATGAACGTTTTCCATCGAGGTTATGCAAAAATCCCGATAAGAAACATAAACCCTAATTGAAAATGATTTCGAGAGCAGTGGTGCTGCACACACGACTTTGATTATCGAGCCCAATGTAAGACTGCGATTATCGAGCCAAATTTAAGAGAGGCTAATCAGGGTTTCGCTGACAACGAGCCATTGATTGATGGAGGCCCGACCAGGATCAAAGCTCTTCAATAGGGAGCGTCTGAAGCGTGTCGAGTGCTCCGTTTGAACTCACCTGCTGGCTGCTCCACAACAGCACAACGCTCACACTTGACGCCGCAATGCTCGAGGCGTATCGTGATTATCAGCAGACGTGATGGCTCGACCAATACAAATTTAGTGTCATACTTCAAAGGTCGATTCTTGATTGAGGTGATGTTATGCTTTGCTCTATAATCACATAGAAGCAATTAGTTTGCAAGTTTCGCACGTAGTCTAAACACTATTGTGGCAGAACTTGACAGTCAAAAGAAAAGATGGAACTTTTACTCCCCAAACTTCTCGTTATTCTCACGTTTAATAAAAACAGAGTTGGATGTCAAGAGTGCGCAGTCGTTCTTGCGATAACTGGATTTTATTTTGGTTCAACAAACCCAGGAAATATGTCAGTGCAGTAAAACTGAGGCAAGAGCTGCTTCCTAGCTCGGAACATACACATGAGTTTGACAATGACCGATATTTCATCCATTTCAAACACACACAACTGCTAATTATTCATTTTTCATCGAAACATTAGCATGTTCAAGATATAACTTTCGTTTCCGTTTAATCAAGCGATTATCACAAAGAAGCTTAGGCATTTAAAGAAGAAAATAAGTTCAAACATATCATTAGGCCTTAACATATCATTAGGCGTTTTGGTTTGCTAAACTCGGTACTCTGCAAAATAAGACGAAAGCATTTTCATGGCGATAACCTGCAATAAGAAAAAAGAAAAACGCTAACACTTGTTTAAGAGGCCGGTTGCATGATACCGCGATCTCCGATAGGGATAAAAAACAGAAACATTATTCTTACTGAAGTGGGTAGTTCACTCGAGTCCACTTTAAATGAATTCAGTTTCATTCAATTGTCTTAGTCTCTATCGTTATGCTAACGCAAGTTTTCTTCACCCAGCCACTGCGGTCTGTTAGCGGCGTCTTCACGGATTTAAGCATATTAGATTTTATGTTAGTTTAAGCCTCCCTAACCGCAATAAAGGCTTTCGAAAGATAGGAAGGAGGACGACATCATTTAGAATGGAGTTAAGTGAACGCTGAATCTATGCACAATGTGCATCGAAACAGTAACAAGAGAAAGTAGTTCATGAAATAAGATAAAAGCTCAAGAAGAAAGTAGTTTGTGCTGAAAAACAGAACAGCAGTGAACCGAAAAAAAGATCGTCCGTAACAAAAATAAAAACCTTTTCTACTTCAATAAAAGGATTGCCTACCTAACCTTCAACTCAGGACCTCATATATTCCCCTGGGAGCGCTTACTTTCATAAATACATTGGACGATAGGCAGTCAATTATCATTCCATGATGGCCCTTCTGGCTATGGAAATATATTCATAAACTGTCAGTACCTCAATCCGCTGGAATATAACACCTTCAATTTAAAACACTATTTTACAAAAAAGCAATTGCTTCAATGTCATGTTCAGTGCTACGAGCTGTTTGTGCTGTGACAAGGGGCTAATTTTAGCTTATTCACTCTTCAACTATGAATATGTCGTCTATATCATTAACTAAAGTTAGCGACAACGAACTCTAACGATAAGTACCGTTTAGATCAAAATAACTCATCCAAGCTGTCACTCTACACCGCACTGCAGAGGCGGCCAGCATAGCGCAACTGCAGGCGCCAATTTCTCTAATGTGTTTCTGTTGCTCGGGCAATCAACGGCCCTGATAAAATTCAGTTAATTTCTCCCTCTCCCTGAAAATCAAGTGATAATGAAATTAATTATAAAAAATGAACAACTATTTTAATGTCACGCGGCGCACTTTAATAAACTCCGCTGCCTGAATTGAAGGGTCGTAACTAATTTTGAAGCAGGGTTGCGGAATCGGAGTCAGGAGTCGAAGTCGCCGGAGTCGCATGTTTTAGGGTGGAGTCGGAGTCGCTTTTCTGAATGTGATGGAGTCGCAGTCGCTTTTTGAGAATGTGGTGGAGTCGGGAGTCGTTCATTCGGATGTGGTGGAGTCGAATTTGGAGTCGCTATTTTTTGGTGTCTTCGATTCTAATTTTTGCTTTGAATAATTTATAATTGTTACAAACCGAAATTAAACAAAACTGTTAAAATACTTTGCTAAAAAGCTCAAAAAACGCAATGTTTTTGTTGATTATTTTGTTCGAGGTTCGAAACAGCGTATTTATAACTATTACCTATACTGTCATTAATATCTAGTCATTGTGGGTCCGCACACATATATATGAGATGCCTATGAGTGCGAAATATAATTTTCATACAGGAGCAATAATGCATATTTTACAATTAAAAACCGGCAATAATAATTGAAAGCACGCAAATTCATTCTGTTTATTTCTGTTTCGTTTATTTCCCCTTCAATTGATACATAGGATGTAGAAACTAGTAGTAAATGTGTTGCAAGTTACTTGCAGAACAGCTCAGCTGATGTACCCTATACATTGCGCTCACATAAAGAGTGGTAACTCTGTACGCTCTTAATGTGTCTGTATTCTATAACAGTGGTTTCTTATACCGATCTTTTCTAGTCTATCTTTTGGTTATGCTTTGATGTATGGATTGATAATGACTAGTTTTTGCAGAACCCTAAAGTTATATTGTGATCATAAATATCTCTAGTCTTTAAGTTGTGATATACTGACAATGACTGGTCGTTGTGAAAACCTGAAGCCATGATCTGAAACATACAGACTTCTATTTTTCAGGTTATGTTATCGCAATTGATAATGAAAATTCAATTAGCTTATTCTGATGTTAATAACTGGAATATTAGTTGATATTTTTCAGCAACCTATGTACCTATGTACTTCAAATTAATCTCTTTGTTTTGTTTACTTCCTCGTCTTTAGGTCAAGTTAACATGTATTAACAATGAAAATTTTTGCTCATTTCTAAATTTATTCCTTGAATATTGTTTGGCTCTTTAAGAGGTGTGTTGCATTTTGCCATTTTATTAACATGTTTAATTTTAACTTTAATAGTATCTATTTCTTGACATTATAGGATTAATTACTTCTTCTTAAGGAAGATTTGGCAATGTTGTAAGGTAATCAATATAGGTACTGGGACACATGAAAAAATACAATGTAAACGAGCTGCAGTGAAAGAAACAACACGACACTAGCAAAAACTTCACTTAGTCACACACATGTTGTAACTAAAAGCAATGCACTATCTCAGTTGCAATGATTGTTGTATTTATGCGATAGTACCAATTTTCTTACTGAAAACGTTCCAAATTGCACCAAAAATTCAAAATAAAAATAACATGGGCGGTTATTAAAATAGGAAAGCGTCAAAGACATAGTAAAAAGTCAAACGAGAATAAAAAACATGACCATATTACACACAAAGGAGCTAAAATTGGCTTTTATTCGTAAACAAAACGTTCCGAAAACGTCACGCCCCTGCAACGAAAGCAGAACAACTATAGCCGAGATAAAACATAATGTTGAGCAATAATATGACACCTTTTCTGCATTGTTACTCAGCAGAGTTTATGTAGATACAGAGAAGAAAAGACAGTGTGCCAATTTTGCCTAACTTATCTACATGTATACGAGTCGTATTATGATTTATGGGATTTTGAGCAAAGTAATTGAATCAACTACTATAATTTCGTTGGATTGATGCATACTTAGTAATAGAAAAAAGTTTATATTTTTATCTACGCTTCTCAGGGTGAGTACCGCTTACTTTGCCCACTCAGAAGACGCCTGTCAGTATTATATTTACAGAAGTGCACACGACCCGTCATAAATGACGAGATTCGCTATTGACTTTCCACAAATCTTCCAGATGTGGATCATAAAGAAATATATCCATTCTGATTGTAAAATAGGCGATTAAAATATTCTTGTACTTGTGTGCTAGTCTAACTCGTACATTAAGCGTGAAAGGGAGACAGACCAACCAACCAACACGAATCAACCAATTTAATTTGTTCAATACTGAATTGGATATTGGAATAACATAGGAGAAATTATGCGCAGAAAATTCCTGAATCTCTTTACTTATTTATTTATTTAAACGATTGGCATTTCATTGTACATAAATTATCAACACTATATAGAGTGTTTTTTATTTTGTGCGGACCAACTTCAATCATAGGTAAAAAACCCCAAGTAAATCGATTTTCACGAATGATGAACTGCAAAAACCTCCTTAGTTTTCGAATTATAAGGACTTAAAAAAAACTTTAAAACTCAAAGTAAGATACCACGTGCACGCCAATGTTGGCGCTAGTCTTGATAGTTCCGACCCCACTAAAGCAGTTTTTTATTTTGACAAAAAACCTGCAAGCATTTTCCAGTTGCGAAGAATTTGCAATTCAAATGTTCGTTAGGAAATTAACACTCAGCCATCAATGATGAACTTTAGTAGTTGTTTCACTAAATTAATAAAACGTACAAACATTATTATATACTTAATGGCTTGAAACTGTAAATATTTTTCCAAACCGTTAAATGCTTGCAGTTCTTATTAACAACAAACATCGACATCTACGGATGCTTTATTTCCAATTGAAGCATGATACATATCACCTTTTGCATTGGTTTTTCAAATGCCTTATAACTAACACCAGGACGCTTTCCCCCGGTCAAAGACCGGTACCCATTTCAGACACCTGGGTAGAGTGGGGTATTGTGCTTACAATTTTTTCTCCTATACCCAACAGAAAAAATCGCCACCAGCGCCGAGACTCGAACCCGCGTTTCCCGCACGGAGGCAGGTCCGATAGACACACGGCTATGACGAGTATTATAAAAGTATCATAAAACTTTCTTAGTGGGGTCGAAACTATCAAGACTACACCTTTTTCGCTTCATGTTAATCCGAGTGAAGTTCAATTTAACCCAAGTCAAGGTCAAATTAATCCAAGTAAAATTCAAATTAATCCAACCCTAAGTTGAGTTGAGAATTATTGACATAATGACTCGTTAGTTTGATCGTTTTTTGTGTTAAACATGTATCTATTGGAAGTGATGAGCGAGACAATCGTTTTCAATTTCAGCAAGAAATAAATCAAATTTCCGCCAGTGTTGCAATCTAAAGACAAGCTGTCGTAAAATGTGCTAAGTATCCAGCATCAGGAGGCAGAGTGTGATTCAGATCTTTGAGCGGCGTAAAAGATACCAGTCAATAATAAAAACTTTGTATTATACTGCTCATTGAAGTTATTTTAAAATTCTAAATACATGATGATAGTTTGCATCCATTCAAATATTTATGTTCAGAGGTAATTTTATGTTACACATAGTAGTATCAAGGATTTATTTACACTAAGATATAAATTTACGTGCGTGAAATTACACTTTATCACATATTTATATCTGAAATCATATACATGCAACTACATAAAAATTACTATTGGACCATACGCAGATTTCATCTGAAAAACTATATACTAATGTGATTCACTGAGTACTTATGTACGATTCCGTAAAATACAATCTATATGAGTACATTACGACACATACATTCCTGCATTAGCAATAAAAATGTTGCCATCTCTTCAAATTAATAGGCCAAGGCAAATGTATCATTTATGTCGATGAAACAAACTGTAACCTTGTTTTCTTTCCGAAAATCGTTTGAACGAGCGAAAAAAAGACTTCGTTGCTATATTTCATTTAAAGATTAAACAAAAACGAAAACAAACATCGGCATCTAAGGATTCTTTATTTCCAATCAAGCCTGATACATGTGATCTTGAGCATTGGTTTTTCAAATGCCTTATAACTAACACTATATATAGGACACCATGACGGTTCCCCCGTAAAGCCGGTACCCATTTCCGACACCTGGGTTGAGTGAGGTATTGTGCTTGAGCTTTCCCTTATACCCATCGGGGAAAATCGCCAAGCCAGCGCCGGGATACGAACCCTCGACTCCTACATTTAAAGGCGATGCCCTTAACCACTGTGCCACGGCGAGCACTACATTTCGTCCAATGATAATCTTACGTGGTTGCATATATCAATGATTTAATATATGTGATAGAGTGGAATTCTACGAATGTAAATCTCTATTTTAGTGTAAACAAGTCTTAGATACTACTATGTGTAACATAGTAATTACCTTTGAACATAAATATTTTAGTGGATGCATACTATCATCATGTATGTAGAATTTTAAAATAACTTCAATGAGAAGTATAATACGAAGTTTTTATAATTGACTTGTATCTTTTACGCCGCTCAAAGATCTGAATCACACTCTGCCTCCTGATGCTGAATACTTAGCACATTTTACAACAGTTTGTCTTTAGATTGCAACACTGGAGGAAATTTTATGTATTCCTCGCTCAAAGGAGAAACGATTGTCTTGCTCATCACATCCAATTAACATTTTTAACCCGCAAACGCTCAAACTAAAGAATAATTTTCAATTAGTGTTGGATTGATTTAAATTTGACTGGGATTAATTTGAACTTGAATTGGAGTAAATTGAACATGAATTAAATTAATTTTAACTTGACTTGAATTAAGTTGAACTTAATTTGAATTAAAATGAACTTGACTTGAATTAATTTGAAGTGAAAAGTGTAGCGCTTCCATTGACGCGCACATAGTATCTTACTTTAGGTTTCAAAGTTTTTTCAAGTCCTTATAACTCCAAAACTACGGAGTTTTGGGCATTTTATTATTCCTGAAAATCGATTTATTTTGAGTTTTTCAACCTATGGTTCAAATTTGTTTGCACAAAAAACACCCTATGTGTAAATAATAAAACGCCAAGCGTCTCCATCAATTTATACATAAATATATGTTTTGTGCGTGATTTCCCCTATGTTATTACATTGGAAATCAGCTTGATTGGAGGCTATCAAAAATACCATTCATATATGATAAACCAGGCATCTGATCACTTTTGTTTACAAGTAAAAAATTTTGCGTGAAAATGGAATCTATTGTTAAGGAACGCATCTTATCGCGGTAAAAAGGTACGGGAAGGTTTTTAAAAACTTCTTTGCTAATAATAATTTAAATTATAATACACAGTTGCTGCTTGCTTGGTTGGTATATGCGTCTGTGACGTTCTTAAGGATGCTCAATGATCGTATCTGTGATACCAGTTTCACCAGTGCACAAATAAAAGAAAATTTTAATCACGGGTACTATTAGGATGGATCTATTTGTTTCTGATCGATAACTTGAGACTTTTTTGATGGAAGCCATCGAATCACGTCATTTTTGACGGATCATATACACTAGTAGATATATATATTGGTAAAACTTGTTTTTTAACATTCTCTTGCCAATTTAAAAGTCCTTTGTAAATAAAGAATATAATAAACATATGTACAGGTTGCAACAACTGCAATCATTAAGAAATAAAATATTCATCTTATAAATTGTGAATAGATGGAGTTGGAGCCGCAAAATTCTGACAAGGTGGAGTCTGAGTCGGAATAGCAAAATTCAGGAAAGGGTGGAGTCGGAGTAGCCCAATTCTGAAAACGTGGAGTCAGAGTCGCAAATTTATTCTTCCGACTCCGCAACCCTGTTTTGAATTACCCTGCGATTTACTGGAAACTTGAGCGTGTGAGCTTCCATTCAACATTCTGAAGTATGCAGCAATCTCGACGACATACACATGTCAAGGACAAAAACCCTACGGATTCAACATATGCATCAGAACTGAAGAGGTCAGCCTTCGCCACATCATTTACTGCATGAAACTGAAGCTCTTTTCAAAGAGTGAAAATAG
>JACJUY010002893.1:16482-92031 GCA_014220935.1 Platorchestia sp. MABIK | reverse complement strand
AGTAAATCTAGCTATTAATACGTTACACGTGTGGATGCGAGGACTCCGTCGAAGGACGAAGTTCACCAACACCTCACAAAATATCTAACTATTAATACGTTACAGATAGTTTTAACAAAAAGGACTCCGTCGAAGTCCGAAGTTCACCAACACCCCACAAAATATCTAGCTATTAATACGTTACAGATGTGGATGCGAGGACTCCGTCGAAGGCCGAAGTTCCCCAACACCTCACAAATATCTAACCATTAATTCGTTACAGATGTGGATGCGAGGATTCCGTCGAAGGCCGAAGTTCACCAACACCTCACAAATATCTAACCATTAATTCGTTACAGATGTGGATGCGAGGATTGCGTAACGTCACGATTCCACGACTCGTTACGGCACAGCCGCAGTCGCATCAACGCCTACCGAGCGCTCGCTTCTCCGTCCCTCATTGCTCTGTCCTCTAAAGACCCCATCCTCACGGCCTTCGAGCTCAGCTGGGAGCTCAGACGGCTCTCCTTCATGGAGCACGAGTTCCGCAGTGAATATCAGGTGAGAGAAAGCAGAGTTAAAACCCATCTTAACAAAATGTGATTGTTAAAACGCTCACATTTGGTTCTGGTATAAGTCAGGTTTGTTCGAAGGTTCGAGTCATTTGGCATAAATTTAGAGTCAGACTTGTTTGAAGGGTCATCATTATTGGTCCTGACATGAGAGCTTTGCGTCAGTCTTATATGAAGGCACATTTTTACCTGTTATGAGAGACAAACGTCAGACTAGGCTACATGAAGGCTCATCATTGTTCCTGATTTTAGAATTTCACATCAGATATGTTTTAAGGATCATTTTGGCCCCTGAAACTAGAATATTACGTCAGGTTTGCCTAAAGGCTCATTCATGTGCTTAGGGCAAGATTTCTCAGTCTGGACTTGTTTGAATGTTCATTCATGCTCCCAAGAGATGAGCCCTTCATTTTTTAACTTGGTATGACTCTGTACGAGAAGTTTTTGAGCAAACGATGTCGTGGGCATCAACTGTAATTTGATTTCAGTATGTTATACCTCAGTTCTTAGTTTCCTATAAGCATTTACCCCACTTCACATATTTTTGCTGTCCTGACCACAATGATAATTACTAACTCTCGTTTACATGATGATTTTAATATTTTAAATATTTTACTTATTCATTTCTTTCTCAAAAATTTTATTTATTTTACTCATGGAAATTACTTGTTTCCTAAAATTTTGAGGGCGCTTCTCTTTAATTCAAAAATGAAATATTCAATGGGACGCATGTCAGCTTTTAGTTCATGGACGTATGACATGTTCTCAGCACTAATAGCTCCCGATGTACACGCAACGGTAGTGGTTCTACTGAAGTGCTTACAGCAACGTCTTCTACAGTTCTAAACTTCAAGTCAGCAAGTTTGAAAAGAATTTGTGCGCGGAATTTCACTTAAAAAATGAAACATTACCTGTAAAATGAAAGCACTATCACGAAAAGTAATTCTCGGGAACGAGCACTGTTCCTGAACTCTCTTTCCAATCTAACTTTTTCGCCGTTGCATTTATAATCTTGGCCCCCTCAACATGAGCTATACTTGGACGGCTAAAATCATAAATGCCCCGGCGGAAAATTTTGACTGGGTTAGAACGCCACACATGCTTCATCTTCCATCTCGCTGGGAAATTTGGTTAGTGATAATAACGTTTACTTAACAAGGATGTCACAAAAGCAAGCTTCAATTTGAGCATTTTTTGAAAGCGTTTCTAACATAGTTTACCACAGCTTCTACAATGCTTAAAATTGTTTGTAACATCGTTTACCTCAACTACGATAAAACGTTTTGAACGTTGTTTAAAAGCATTTTTAACATCTATTTTTTAAGCACTTCTACATAACATCGTTTGAAAGATTTCCTAACAGCCTTTCAAAACCATTCTAAGGTAGTTTTAAAAAACATTTTTTTCGAATTAGCTGTTCATTCTTCCAATTGTGCAATAGTTAAAACACCCATTTTTGTCAAACCAGTTTTTCATTTCCCCAATTGCACAATGGTTAAACCACTTATTTTTTGTCAAACAAGTTTTTCATTCTCCCGATTGCGCAATGGTTAAACCACTCTTATTTTGTCGAACCAGTTTTTCATTCACCCTTTTACGCAATGGTTAAACCCCTTATTTTTTGTCAAACCAGTTTTTCATTCTCCCGATTGCGCAATGGTTAAACCATTTTTTTTGTCGAATCAGTTTTACATTCTCCAAATTACACATTGGTTAAACAACTCATTTTTGTCAAACCAGTTTTTACTTCTCCCGATTGCGCAATGGCGGGCTTTGTCTTTTCAGGAGCTGCGCAAGCAGTGCCAGAACTTCGCCACGGCGCTGCTGGACCACACCCGCACCTCCTTCGAGCTCGAGGTGCTGCTCAACCACGACCCTGCCGGCCCCCCGCACGAGCACGGCGGCCGCATGCATCTCAACAGACTCAAACTCGCCATCAAACTCAAACAGAAGAAGGTAATTGGTTGTTTCCCTGAATTTGTTGTTTATGTTTTCTACGGTATTGTGTCAAACAGAAAAAGGTATTTTGTTCTTTACTTGAATTTCTTGTTTATGTTTTCTACGGAATTGTGTCAAACAGAAGAAGGTAATTTCTTGTTTACCTAAATTTGATGTTCATCCTTTCATGATATTGGGCCAGAATGTAATTTTTTGTTTGAATTACATACAACGTAGATTATTTTTAGGATATTTGTTCAATCCGAAGTAGATAATTTGTCGGACTTATGGAATTCAACGTTGTTTTTTCGACAATTTATTCTCCACATGAAATTCAATGTTTATCATTTCTACGATATTGAGTCATATATAATAAGATAATTTGTTGTTTTATAAGAAATTCAATGTTGATTATATATATAAAATGAAGTATTTTTTTAAATCTGATGACTCAGTCTAACTTTTTCGCCTAGCATTTATATTATTAGCCGCCCAATGCGGAGGCTATATTTTGGAAGGCTAAAATTATAGCATCGGTGAAAAAGTTAGACTGCGGAATGAACTGTAATGGTACAGGCTGATTGAAGTGACATTAAGATTCGAAAGTGAAGAACAAATTTAATTTCTCAGCCAAGTTTACAATTTTATATTTTAAATGTATCAAGGGTGGAAATTAGGATATAGAAAGATTCCGTTTTAAAGGAACAGAAGATCAAATGAGATGTGACAAATACGTGAATGTAGGTGCCCTCTGAGGTGACCCAGATTTTTTAATGCATTACCCTTTTTGATCACGATGAAATTTCAAATTCATCCTTCCATCTCCTCTCTAATGCACTCCCGAAATAAAATTTGCTTATGAGGTTTCGTGCAAAAATACAAAGGTAATTTATCCATGAATGTTGTTTTTCAAAACCGATCCGCAGAATACAAATGTTAATTCTCAGATCCCTCCTCTTCAGCATCCTGAAATCCTAATAAGAGGTCAATTGCCATATTTTGGGACGATTACCAATCATTCAAATGCTTGATTATTTGAATCATTTGTTGGTTTAAATTACATTCAACGTTTATTATTTCTACTCAAATCGGGTCAAAGAGAAAAAGAGGATTTGTTGCTTACATGAGATTCATGAGAAATGCATTTAATCAACCGGAAAAATGCGAGCGGCGATGCTCTCCGTCGCAACATTTGACTGCATGAATTAAGTCTCGAATGAGGAAAGTGTTCTTTGCTTTTTTTGTGGAGTAGCCTTCCCAACGAACGAATCTTTTCCATACGTCATTTTCTTGCCTCTATTTGTTTACTCAAGTTCAATTTTCATTGAGCAAATTTGTATACGTAGGAGATGGAACAAAGCTTTCCTGCGCTTTTCACCGCCGCATGTTGATTTTAAAACTGTTCAGTTCGTAAGTCCTGATATCAATGTGAAGTTCATGGTCTTTCAGTTCGCATCATTTTAAAGCAACTCCTAGTGTCAATGAATCAACTTAAAATTTGTTTCAGTTCGTTGCCCATCCGAACGTGCAACAACTCCTCGCATCAATTTGGTACGAGGGCTTACCCGGATTCAGAAGAAAAAACATGGTCCTACAAGCCTTAGAAATAGTGAAAATCGGTTTCCTTTTTCCGATTTTTGCAATAGTCTACATCGTAGCACCGCACACGTCTCTCGGACAAACCATGAGAAAACCATTCATCAAATTCATTTGCCATTCTACATCGTACTTTACGTTTCTGGGTAAGTGTCTTTGTGTATATTAAAAGTCGATTGCCATACTAAGAGTTAAATTTGATGTTTGTTTGACGTATTTTCTGAATTGTATGAAAATTAAGACTGGACTTACTTCGCCTCGTAAGTTTCCTCAAATACAAACCTTGAATTTAAGCTTGTGCATTGAATGACTGAAACATTCAAAAAATATGAAAGGTTATGCATATTTCTTGCATGTTACAAAGGAAAATATAGATATTAAATTTCGGAAGAATTTTTGTATTTGTTGAAGTGAAAAAACTTAGAATTAAATTGCTCACATCCAAAAAAGGAAAATAGTAAATATGTCTGTGTGGGTGTACAAAGATTTTCATCTATTAAGTTTTGCTCTATTCATTTTAAGAGAACTAGCGAGAGATTCAAATATTTTTTATAAATTTATTTGAATATATAAATTCGAGATTCAACTAAATTTACTTCCTTGTCTCGCAGTGCTGCTGATCCTGGCCTCACAGCGCATCGAGACAGAGCTCGTCAACTCCCTCATGCCGAGTCTCAAGAAATTCGTCGCTACGGACGTCACCAGGAGAGGCTCGCCTCCTAGCCTCATCGAGTGGCTAATTTTAGCCTGGGTGTCAGGTGGCGTATTGTAGCCAGGGTGTCAGGTGACGTGTTGCAGCCTGGGTGTCAGGTGACGTATTGTAGACTGAGGGTCAGGTGACGAATTGTAGCCTGGGTGTCAGGTGACGTATGGTAGCCTGGGTGTCAGGTGACGTATTGTAACCTGGGTGTCAGGTGACGTATTGTAGCCTGGGTGTCAGGTGACGTGTTGCAGCCTGGGTGTCAGGTGATGCTGTCTCATTGTAGTTTGAAGTTAGGGTACAAACCTAAGCTTTTCATCGAGCTACTAACCTGGTTTTTTATCATGATTTAAACATCAGTGTGTTATTCATCAGCAAATAAACTGAATGTTATTTGGCTACCAATATGGTTCCATTCTATAATTACCTTCCAAATACATGCTTGTTTCCGTAAAGCTGAATGTCTTTCAGCGACCAGCCTGCTTATGAAATTACGATATCAAACCGAATTAAATACTTCAGGACCAACTCCAGATTTTTTTGAGGTATTTGAATGATCATAATGTTATAGGGATCACAAAAATTTTCTTTTTCTGAAGTTTTTTCGTAATTAAGAAAAGGTGCATTGAATAGATTCCAATTCGACACAGCTATTTCAAGTCGCTTGAGATAAATTAACGTCACATTTACGAACATGGAATTAGTATCATTTCACTGTGAACACAAATTAATGTTGAATGAGAATATACTAATTATAATAGAGCAAAAAAATGTGGAAGAAGTTATCATATTTGTACAATACCCAACAGCGTTGAAAAATTATTTAAACCATTTTAAACAATTCAAACGATTTATTTGTCCCAAGTGATACAGAGGTAGATTGTTTCTTGAGATTAGTACAATGGTCAAATTTGAATATAGCAACCTGTGGGTCCGAATAAGTTCAGCGACTTTTAAGGCCTTCCACCATCAACGTTATTCTAGGGTGTACAATAGTGTTTACCCAAATTCACTTGACCTAGTTACGCATTAGACTGACGAATGAAATAGTTAACTCGATTTTTGATGATTAATTTTACAAAATAGTTTTTATGGACTAGATGCTAACAGTATATTCTATAAGCGATTTAAGAGCAGACTGAAGATCAACGATATAAACCATGGCAAATTACATTATCAGGACCAGTCATGTAGGAGATAAAATTTGACTTGGTTATCTTACATGAATAGTATTCTGATAGGAAATAAGATTCAAGATTTATTTTGAGTACTTTGTAAGAATTACTTTCACGGATCTCCGCAGGGATTGAGTTCCAAGATTTTAGTTCCAACGAAGAGGATACTGTGTTGCGATCGAACCTTTAAATAATAAGGAAACATGAATTCACTTCTATTCGAAGGTTAAATGATTGTGACGACCAGTTTGTGCAGTTTAAAATTGTTTGAGGTTATTGTCGCCATCATTGGACAATGTTTTATGAATCAAATTATTTATGGAGAGTTTGTAGAAATCCGTTAGTGTGAGTATTTGTAAACTTTTGCATGAATCGTTTGTGTGAGCATTATGTTCTAGATTCTTTACCGTTCTGATGGCTCCTTTTTGCAGAATAAAAAGTATATTAGTTTTACTTTTATCAGTTCCGTGCCATGTTTCTATTCTGTATTGCAAGTATGGTGAAATTAGCGTTCGGTAAAGCATTTGCAAAGCTGTTTCAGGCAGGAAATTTTTAACTTTGCTTAGGATTCCGATGGATTTTGATAACTTAGTACTAATATGGGCGATGTACTCTATGAAGGTCAGATGTTTATCTACTATGATGCCCATGAACTTACATGAGTAGGTTTCTTCGATTTCACCTTCGCCAATTTTAATGCATGGGAGAATTATATTTTTCTTCACTGAGAATGTAATACATTTTGTTTAATCGATTTTAAGGCATATTTTTTGAGCTTTAGGCCACAATGAAATCTTTTGGAGTGTGTTATTTATATTCTCCGCAATCAGAGCGAGATTTTGGTTTGGAAGGACCGTAGGAAGCGTGCTGTTATCGGCGAAAAGTATGAATTTGAAAAATGATGAAGATTTAATAATATCATTGATAAAAATTAGAAATAGGAGAGGCCCAAGGACAGATCCTTGTGGAACTCCATGGTTAATTATCTGTAGGTCCGATTTTGCATCGTCAATGACAACGTATTGCTTCTGATTTGTTAGGTATGATCTGAACCAATCATGAGCAGCCCCTCGAATGCCATAACAGTGTAGTTTCGAGAGTAACATGTTGTTGACCACACAATCGAATGCTTTTCGAATGTCAAGAAATACAGAGAAGACAGGCTTTCCTTCACCTGCATTAGAATAAAGGTATTGTAAATAATTTAACATAGGCTGTGTTGTTGATTTTTTAGAGCGAAAACCAAATATTTTATCATGGAGAAATGATTTTTGTTCAAAATACGAATACGCTTTTTATACACAATTTTCTCGATTACTTTGCTAATAATTGGTAGCACAGATGCAAGTTCAGCACAAAACAAAGTCAACTATATTCTATTCATATTCAGGAACCAAGAATAACTACACTTATCAAAGAAACTACCAACGTCAATGTTTATCAACTCATTGTTTGCATTTATCATAGTACTAAAACATCCTTAGAATTCATTTCGACGGAAGAGAATGTATTTTTTATACATCGTTTAAGAGAAATGATCACGCAGCCTGAGATTACTGTGAAAGGCATTAAGTGAGAAAGCTTGCTTATTAATACGATTTTCGGCTGTGTGAAATTATAAGAAGTGCTAAATTTGAATTCCTTGGTTTTTTAAGGTTTGATATGGTCGGAGATAAAACAGCTGTGGGACGTAGGGCTAAGGGAATACGTCGGAGACATGTGGAACGTCATCGACTTCATCACAAACGCCCTCTACGTCGCCACTGTTGCTCTTCGGATAGTGTCCTTTTACCAGGTAAGTGTAATGTCTTCGTTTGAACCTATGTTATGAGACTTTGTAGTGTGGTGAACTTGCATGTTCCATCAATTTGATTACTATATTAATTTTGCACAGAGAAAAAACCAAAATACCTGTTTTTGAATCTGTTTTTTGGTCAAGTGAATGAGATGAACGTTTTTAATGCAGTTAGCTTTTAGTAGACACAAATAATCGGTCTTATTGCGTTATAAGTTTATTTATTGATGCAAGTCGATGACCACGTAACCACAAAAACGCTAAAAAAACGGTCACCCAAATTTGTGCTGAACCATTTTAACTAAACTTTTTTCAACGCATCGTGTTTCTGTAGTTTACTTTATCACACCACAGCATATTTTTTGCAGTTATTTGGATCTGTGAGATTAGAATGAAAAACGTAAATAATAAACAAAACTCACTCATGACACATAACTGTTGTCTTTAACATATTTTAAACTACAAAAAAGTATGTAAATGAAGCCTGTCACATCAGAAACGTTGTAAATGACTTAGTTAATGACGTATTGTAGAAATTTGGGTAGCTGACATTCATGGCTATTGATTTTTGTCAGTAATAAGCTAGGCTGCTGTAAGTTTTGAGTAAAGAATGAGCATCGAGTGAGGTTCTTACAACGGAACCGACTGGTCAATTTCTGAATACATTTTAAACCAGAATTATGATAGATTTTGACGAGCAAAGTAGTTTAAATTGGCAAATTCTTCAAACCGTTTCAGTAATATGAATAACGTTCTCATTTAATTCAATTTGTGCTTTAGGTGGAGTCAGTGTAGAAGTGACACTATCGACTGCTCTGTGTGTAGTTGCTTAACTGTTCTTCAAAAGCTGAAATCTGTGTGCCTTATTTCTCTTTTGAACGAAAAATGTAACTTTGAAATGAACTATGATTCATTTCAGCTATGCAATTGAGTTACACACACTCATCCTGTTGAGGATAATCTGGGAATTCCTCATGTGACGGAGGTGTAGACGAAAAGTTGATGTTTTGCAACTCTACGTGGGTCCACTGTACAGGCTCATTTTGATTCTCGCCAGCATTTTCCTCACACACCCGAACTAAAAACGAGACGAGTAAAAAACAAGATTTAACTCAGGGTGAAAGAGTATTTGGTTTTCTTTCATTATACGGTAAAAATTTTACAGGAAAATTTAGCTGATTATATTTTTGTCTCCAGGTTGAGAGAGAGCAGGCAGCGCACGTGGTGCAGTCGAACAGCTTATCCAGAGACCAATGGGACACCTGGGATCCCATGCTCATTGCCGAGGGACTTTTCGCTGCCGCCAACATTTTCAGGTGCCTTGACCATTGTGACACTGCCTCGCGAGTGTTGTCACTCCCACGCGCCGTTTCCGTATTCTGCTGAACTTTCATCTCAAATCAAGACTGCTGTGTCAAAACTGAACAGGGAAAGAACTTCAAAATGTTTGTTTTTGAATCTATTTTTGGTCACGTGAATGAGATGAAAATGTGTTTTTTCAGAGTATGGCCACATATTTCTTTTATTTGGCTGCCTATGAAGTATCATTGCTGCCTACGAGTGTTTGTTATTGTGAAATTACTGGTTTCCCCACAGGTATCGCCTATCGGGTAAAATTGCACGGTAATCAGACTGAGAAGTCTTTACAGCCAATTTTTATTTGAAAAACGTAAGTTTTGACCAAGATGAAGGTGATCTGGTTACTCTGTTTTTGCAGCTCGCTCAAGCTGGTGTACATCTTCAGCGTGAATCCGTACCTGGGGCCCCTGCAAGTGTCGCTGTCGAGGATGGTGGTCGACATCCTCAAGTTTGCCTTTTTGTACTTGCTCACGCTCTTCGCCTTCTCGTGTGGTATGCCTAGATTTTAGCAGGGTAATATTTGGTTTCCTTTCAGGTAGTGCAATACAGTCTCCATTCGTCAAATTTTCATGGAAAATGTTTATTTTTATTGGTAAAATTTTTGTAGAAAAAACCTTGATTTTTATTCATCAAGTTTCTGCTGCAAATGTGTATCTTAACTCGTCAAAATTCTTCAGAAAAATGTTTTCGTTATTCATCAAAGTTCTGTAGAAAAATGTTTTCCTCACTCGTCAAAATTCTGTTGAAAAGTATTTATCTTTTCTCGTAAAATTTATATAGGAGAATATTTAGCTCTCCTAATAGGCAGATCATGCTTATAATTATCAAAATTTGTGAGAGGGGCGTTTTGAAAATGTCGTTTACTCGCTACATTATTTTACATTGTTACTTTACCTGCAATATTATTTTATATTTTGATTTTACCTGTTATTATTATATATATTATTTTCCTTCCTATATTATCATGAAGCCATTTGGCGCTTTCCTTCCTTACAACCTTTCTTTGCAAAATTGTGATCACTTGGTCTAAAATTCAGTTGAACGTCAAAATGTTTATCCCACAGATTGACCGGAATTCAGTACAAGTTAAACTTTTCTCTCTGTTTTATTACTTTTTTTGGTTGACTTTAATTTTTAAGGCCAAGTAGTACAAGTGCCTCTCAAAAGCAATTTGGATATCATTAATTAGAGCACAACATTCACGATTTTTGCATTTGCTTAATTGTAAAAAATATGCACTAATTTGAGTCGACAACGGAACCGAAGTATTTGTTAAGATAAATAAATATATTTATAGCTGCAAACGAGAAATAAAATTTTTATTTATTTATTACCATCTGTGTTTGTATTTGGCATAAACATTCACTAACGAAGTTTAACAGCGACATGTTTGTAAACGTATAGCGGTTTACGAATCCGTTAACAAATACTTGCGCTCTGTACATGAATGTCTACACAACAATATGTGGTTTAAATGTGTGGTAACACCTAAATTTACTCGCAGGAATGAACCAGCTGCTCTGGTTCTACGCTGACCTGGAGAGGGCAGACTGCGAGAAGGACATGGTCTCTCATGGCTCCTTGGGGGACAACATCACGGCTCTGGCCAACGGTTCAGAGCCTGAGAGGGACTACTGTGTCGTCAAGAGATGGAGGCGATTCTCGAAGTAATGATCTTCTCGTGTACTAGAAAATATTTTGAAATACGATTTTTTCAGTTTTCAAATATTCAAATTTAGAGTAATTGAATTTCCGAGCTGATTTTTAATTTCAATTAATTCAAGTTTCGTAATTCGATGAGAAAAAGCCCTCCTATGCGTATTGAGATTTTTTGTCTGCTACACTGTGTCTTTCAAGTGCCTTATTTCTGTAAGGTTCACGGTCGGGATAGATCCTTTTCCTGTAAAAGAATATGTCATGAAATTCCTCTTAGTGAGATAGCTGGAAATTCGGAAACTTTTACAGTTAGTTGAAATTTTCGTGAATAATTTGTACCTTTCTTTAAAAAAATTATTTTTGAGGCTCCTTTCATTGTTTTCTGGTACTCTTTAATGTTAATTGAGGGTAACGCAAAAAAAGAGCATGGATTCAAACTAGTATAATCCTCCTTACATTGTTATACTAGTTATAATTCTGTTTGTTAGAATTACTGTAGAATTCTATTAGTTATAATTCTTTTAGTTATAATTACTGTATAATTATATTAGTTATAATAACCATATAATTATACAATTATACTAGTTATATTTATAACTAGGATAATTGGCCATTCCCCTCCCACCACTGATACTACGCAAGTCAAATCTAATCGTTTTTTTGCGCCACCCTATACATCGTCGACGATAGTTTGGCGCTGTGCTGGCACTGCCCTCTCAATTTCTAATTCATTTTTTAAATGCATCTTTTGACTTTTAGTTGGGTAATGAATTCCCTCTGTAGTGAATTCATGCTACACTATTTGAAAACTATTGTTTCATGTTTTTTTACGGACTATGACTGCAGTGCACAAATGGGAGAAGTGTAATGGGTGTCCATAAAGCTTTTCCCAGATTTTAGACCATTATCACGAACAAATCATGGCACGTAAAGGTGCAAAGTTTCCTTCATCTACAATTAGAATGTTTGTAGTATTGGTTAATTTGTCATGAATTTAATGATGTGCGTTTTTGTTGATGGAAGAACGTCTAAAACAAATTTGATTTCACCCCAGCTATCCTCAAACCAGCGTTACACAATCTTGACTGTGACGCTTAAAGGCATCCTCATAATCCATAAAACTTTGCTGCCTAAATTCAACCAAAACGGAATAAAGTGACAAAATTTTCTTCTTTTCCAGTTTGTTCGAGACCCTGCAGACCCTGTTCTGGGCAGCGTTTGGCCTGATCGACCTGACCAGTTTTGACCTGAAGGGCATAAAATACTTCACCAGATTTTGGGGGATGTTCATGTTCGGGACGTACTCAGTCATAAACGTCATTGTGCTCCTTAACCTTTTGATTGCAATGATGAATCATTCTTACCAACTGGTCTCAGTAAGTTCTGTAAGTGTTAATGAGCCGAAAAAGTAAGTTTTGCGGCACTAAAACGGTGTGAGGCTTCTCTAGAGGTTCTTTCTTGACTCCCTGCGCTTCTCTCACTCTCCGTACTTCGAAATCTAACTCCGGCGTCCACATCACTTACATTTTAAAACTGGTCTAGAAAGCTATTATTCGTGTTAGACATTTACTAGGTCATTAATCCCAAACGTGAACTTAGATTGTGACAATCATTTAAGCATTGCTTTACCAACGTAATCCCTGTAAATGCTTATTTACCTTAATACTTTAGGTCATATTTGTCCGTTGACTTCATACAGTTTTCACTTATTCATAACTCTTCGATCCTTCTCTCAATTTAGATTTTGGCTTTATTAACCTAATTTGTTAGAGCTAAATTCATTGGTGAATCATTTGTTTTTAAAATGAACTTAGTGTATCTTAATATTTTTTTCGAAACCATAAAATGCTGTTGGTCAAGAATTCAACTTAAAAATCAACTTACTATGGGTCTCACGGATTGCTAACATGCTTACTTCTATACTTCAAGTGCTTAAGAAGAAATATTAAAGTACAATAGTTAGTGAGAACAATATTGTCTCTTAGATCGATTTTCACATATAAAACATTTCTTTTGTTAATTTCCTGGTATTTAAGGTACTGAGTTTTCTAACGTAACTCGAAACGAAATGAACTGTTTTTCAAATTCGAGTGCAAGTATTCACAAATTAACTTCTGAATAAAATATTCTCTTTCAATTGATGCCGCAAAATTTGATGAATCTCTCCTGAATCCTCACGCCGATTGCCATTTTGATTTTCCCTCCTGTTGTTTGTAGATTAATAAATCACTACTGAATGTGTACTGTTGATTCGCTCTATTTGTGGTGAACCATGGATTACCTCCGTTTTGTTGGTGTGACCATGTACAGCATTTCTACTAAATTGTCCCAAAAGACGAACTCAATTTTCAATTTCTTTCACAAACCTAACTTCGTTTCCTTTGCTCAAATAACGACGAGTGTGAGGTACCATAGGCAAAACTTCATTGTCAATAGCAATATGGGATAGTCTCATGGTATTTTGTTAGTACATGTTTGCATGTTGCAGACCGTGAGGGGCTTCTAAAGCTTTTTAAGCCCTTAGGACGACATTTATGTTTCAAACAGATTTTCAAGTTCCAGCCGTGTAGTTTAATGAAATTATACTAATTGAAGGATCTTATGCAAAATTCTCGGAATATTTTAGAAAATTAGGAAATGAAGCATTGGAACAATAAGAATGTTTTTATTTTGATAAAAATTAGGAAGTGAAGCACAGGGACAATTGTAATGCTGTTATTTGGATAGAAATTTATTTTTAAAATCACCAGCGCTGCGCACATTTGTAAATTACTTGCGGTTACTGTAATAAAATTTGATTTTTTTGTCGGGAACTTAAATTCGACTTTAATAGGAGAAAAATTTCGAGGTCACATCAAATTAAAGGGCGTTTTTTTGACGAAAGCTTTCAATAATTTTTGACGTTCAGTTTTGCAGAAAAGCGCGCAATTACTGATCAATATTTTTCAAACTAACAACCAAAATATGTTCACTTGGGTGTAATTCGACGTTTTTTAAGTGATATCCGACCACAAAATACAATTAGCCATCAACGAAAAGATATCTCTGATTTTCCCAAACGGTTTTATCATTCATATTCATCCTTTTTATAATGACTGCCGGTTCTTGCTTGCATGGGTTATTCTGTTTAGCAAACCTTCCCTTGCCGGTTAGCTTAGTGTTTGATTGAGGCACTCGTTTTATGTAAGCCATTTATGAAGTATGATACGATTTTAGTTTCCATTTTAGCTAAAAATGGATTCGTCGTGAGCCATCTCAGAATTGGGTTGGCGTTAGCTGAACCAAATCTTGCAGGGTTTTGATAGCGTTTATTATATTTGGATCTCATTATAACGTAGTTAATAATTACGGAGATGCAGCATTTGTGGAAAATAGCATTCTGCTTATGGTTCATATGGAAGCTAAACTCGTAGCGTGTTTTATAAAAGGAAACTTTAGTTGTTTACAAATCACATTACCTGTAAGTTTTATAATTTCAGGTTACTCAATGGCACTGCAAGTCTTTGTTGTTGTATATTAGCCGTAGATAATTTTTTTAAATTCACCACAAATAATAACCAGAATGTACACTTATTTTGCCCTTGATAAGACAAGTATTGGCATCGAGTGAAATTTTGTGTTGTATCAAACCCTAAAGCATGCTTTCTTTTCTTCCTTTCTCCTGACCCCCGACCAAAAACTGAAAACCATTCTCGTTCTTCTCTCTAAGCAGGGCAAACACGGCTTTAAGGTAAACAAGAGTGCATTTTTTATTAATTCAGCGCATTCATGACCGTCAACCGGTGCTGCTTTGAGTGAAAGGATTTTTTGAGTAGAGTAGAAGCTGTTTCCTTTTTCTCATCGGTTGAACTAAAGTCCCGTGGTCACTACTGCTGATTTTCTCGCTTGGCTCGTCGGTATCATCAAAATGAAAGTCCCGCTGCATAGAAAAAGGGTCATTCTCAAAAAATTTTGAAATTTCGTGTCTTAGATGCGAAACGATGTAATGTAAAGGTCTGTGCACCATGACTGAAAAAACTTCAAGATGAATGCGCAGACGATGCTTTAACAATAACACTTAGTGGAACAGGATTAAAAGCTATAAGACGTGAGAGACTTGAAGTACCGAATTTAGTTTATTCTCATGCTATTTTCATAAATTTTTTCAAAGACGAAGCAGATTCAAATTTGCTAATGTTATACTTCTCATGTCATGTTTCTTGTAAATTATTACTCCTCATTCAACCTAAAATGAACCTCTTTCATATTATCAACTAGGCCAAAGTATTCATTGCGTGTGTGAAGGTCATAACCCTAAGCACGACGCAATAAGCCATCGAGGATTGTACCATCGCCCCTCGTTTGAAGTTTTCAATTCTTTAACCGTTCAAACAGAACAGTGCACCCTCATTTTAATGATGGCTTTATATACTCTAATTGGCCAAGCCTATTCATTTGAAGTTCTCTAGTAGTACTACGTTGAAGTTTTGAATCAAATCCAATCTCCCTACAATGCCAATCAGCGGCCAATGACAATATCCGATAGTAAATAAAATTTAAATCATTTTGAATTTTCCAACTTTTATCAGATGGTGCGAGCAAAGCAAGAGGTCAAAGTTTTGACCCTGTTGTTTTTGAGAGACTTTATCTGTCATAAATGAATCTGCTCTATTTTTTAACTGAGTGATTAAGTGTGACGTTGACGTGCGTTTAAAACTTTGTTTCCATTTCCTGTGGATTTGAGTAATTTTATTTGAATCATTACCTTTGTGATGTTTGGAATCATCGACACGCTACAACAAACGTCGTGTGTCATATTTGTGTACTACAAATTTATTAATTATGAAAGCCTCAAGCAAATTTTTTTCAAGATAGGAACGATTTCGAGTACTGCCCAAAGGCAACATATTACTCAACACGACTGAATTTTTACTCCCAGTTTCTAACCTTCCCAGAAACATATCCTTCAATTTTGAGTGCTCCTCTCATTCCATTTATGTTATTATTTTGCCCTCATTCGAGAAGTTAAAAAGTCTTTTTTTTTACTCCCACCCGAGACCACTGATATTTCAATGTCATGGTCAATAAATCCTAGTCAGAAATCAAGCTCACAGAATCTTAAAATGAAAAAATTGTTTTTTTAATTTCTGAATTTCAGTACTACTTATGAAAACTGTTTTTTCGCCCTGTACTGTATTCTCATGTACAGAATATTGTTTCCAGTATACATCATTATTTTCAGAAGAAAAAAACGTTTACAAAAAATACTGTTTTCCGAATGCCTAGGTCCCCGCATTTTCCATTAAAAATATACATTTTCTTGAAGAAATATGCCTTAGTAGGTTGGAAGTGGACAATCCAAATTTTTGAAACTATTATGAAAAGGACCTTTTTAAGTATTTCTGTGCTTTATTATTCATGCGTTAATCTTGCACGTTGTTTTTTGTGTAGATTTAGCAATTACTGTTGTGCAAGTGTGTGTGTTGCAGTTATGACGTGCGTGCATGATTATCTTGTTAACATTACAAATTTGTTTATTTCAATGTTGTTTTTATTCTTTTGCTGTTGTAGTCACATTCTATTTTCCAGGACTAAAATAATTGAATGTAGTTGATATAGACTAAAATACTCTCTAGCTGTCTCAAGAAATAAAAAATGAAGAACTCTGTTTATTAACTTGTGCAAATATCGGAGCTGCTTCATGTTTATGAACATTAAACTTTAGTATCTTGCAATAAACAATAACATTAAGCAAAATAAAATTCGTATTTTTCACATATAACCTTTACAGGGAAAATGCTTTTTTTCTCCTCAAATTTTAAAAGAAATCCTTATTTTTTCGAGCAAAGGACAATAACGTGCAGTCGTTTCCATCCAGTGTTGCACAACTTTAACTAAAGTGTAGACTTCTTTCTTTTCACTGTCATTTTTTAAGAGAATTTTTCTCATTTCTCTTCTTCTTTTGGCAGGAACGAGCGGATGTCGAGTGGAAGTTTGCCCGCAGCAAGCTGTGGATCAGCTACTTCGAGGAAGGAGAAACTTGTCCTCCACCCTTCAACATCATCATTACGCCTAAAAGTGTATATTATTTTTTCAGGTAACGTCACTAAAACACAGACCATAATGACATTGAAGCTCGATCATTGAAAAATATCTTTAAAACGCGACGGTTTTCGTCTCCAAGTGAGGCAACGTAGAACTGTTTAAGTGTCTTTATCATGTTAGTTTTCTATCGGTTTGTACCCAACTTAAAATAAGCATCCAAGGGAGAACGTACGTGTGATTAAAGATAAGGTTAATTCAATATAAATCAACCGGATAATTTACAAGGCTTAGGCTGTTAGTTAGTCTAAAACAATTTTATTAGAATATGAATTCAAACGCAACTTAGTCTGGGGACTTTTCCCCCACCCTGAACGAAACATTCTTCCAGTACTTTGTTGTCATGTCTGAAAATTCCTCAGATTTGGGAAACTTTGACATCCGAATGTTTTTTGCAATTTTACATGTGTACTTACCATATTTTAAAGGCAGACATCTGTTAATGCAAGAAATTAGTTCCTGTTTATAATGAAAATAACTAAATTATAGAAACAATGTATTGGTTATCCAAAAAAGTTTTTTCGTTTTCTTCAAGTGGATAAAAAATCAATGAATATTTGAAAAAATACATTTAATCGGGACAATTGAAACTATTTGCTTCTATTATCATTCGTGATTTGTTAGATAAATTCCTAATCCATGCTCGAAAAGATCAGGCTTTTTATCAGCGAAGAATATTTCCAAAATACTTTTCACGTCTTCATTAAAATCTAACTTTATCGCATTCAGCGCATTTTCCAGTGACCGAAACAGATGGAAAACAGAAGGAGCTAAATCTGGGGGATTTGGAGGGCGATGTAAAACCTCCCAAACCAAGCTGCAGCGTCTCACGAGTAGTCAGAGCTGTGTAGTCTTACATTGCCTTGGTGGAAAACAACGTCTTCACTCGTACGATTGACCAGCTCCAGTTGTTTGTGATGAAGAGCCGCACTTTCATTTTCCAGTCGTTCATAGTCAATTTTTGAATTTATGGTTCTATTCGAAGAAAGAAGTTCAAAAAAGATAACGCTCTGAAGGACTCGAATGTAAGCGAAAATGTTAGAACTTCTCTTCTAGATCGTTTATTATACCCTCACGTAAACATGCTCGCTATATCTAGAGAATCAGAGTATAAAAACGATCTTTAGAAGGTCAGAAAGAAAACATTAAAAAACGAACAAACTTTTTGGACAACCCAATATGACGAAGTTATGAAGTAGGATTTCCATGTCATTACTAACTGGAAGTTAGAAAAAAATGGGATGGTTTTCACTTTTGAATTAGCACAGATCACGTCATTACCAGAAGTGAGTTGTTTCTTTTTTAACATTTTGAAACATTTTTGCGTCTTATTTCGTTTCAAAGTATATTACGGTCAGGGAATCTTATTTTATGTTAAATTCAAAAAGTAATTTTTATGTAGCGTTAGAAAACCTTTTCCATACGTGTAAATTCAAGATTATTTGACTCAATTTCAAAATGTTCTAACCCAATATAAGTGCACCAGGATCTGAAAAAAATTCCTTATTAAACAAAAATTTGTCATTTTGGACGTTCAAATTCAATTACCTTTTATCGTGATAGTTTAGATAGGTATGTGTTATTTCCAACGTAGGCTGTGAGGTCATTTCTATAAGGAAATAAGGCCCACAGTGACTATTGTAGGGTTAGCTGGGACGACTATTTTAAACTTTTCAATCATGCTGTGCGTTTGATGAAATAGGCACAACTTACATCATGTTTTGCCACATCAAATAAGGTTAACAGCGATGAATGGATTAGACTTATCAATCATGCTCGCCATTTGATAATGTTTTGCCACATCAAATAAGGTTAACAGCGATGAATGGATTAGACTTATCAATCATGCTCGCCATTTGATAAATTTGGCTCAAATGAAATAATGTTGTATCGCGTCAAGTAATGTCTGTGATATTTTCTGGCATTTTCCAACAGGTGGTTCCACAGGAAATTCTGCCGCAGAACAAAAGCAGCGAAGAAGGAACACATGAAGACCATTCGGGTAATGCCAAACTAGTATCTCTAGTTCTCTAACCAAATTTTTTAAAACATTCCCAAAATCGAGGTTTACTGCCCATTAATTTACATCAAAATACCTGCAGTGTGTCGCCGTTGTATTTGTTGTGTAAATTTTCTGGGACTTCTCTTCAAGAAATTACTCCCCGGAAAAAATGCTCATGCTCGAATTTTTTCCCCATTTACTCGATGCTTTAAATTTTCAAAATTTAGCAACAGATTTTCGTGTGTGACTCACAAAATTTTTCAATATTCTCAATAAATAATGCCTGCACTGTTATTGCAATGAGACAGAAAGTTCATATTTGTTCAGTTATGAAAGTTCATAACTTCCACGAATTTTTGAATGAGTACCATGAAACATTTACATTTGATTTATCTATCATTCTAACTTTTATCATTTCTTTCAAGTGACGCAGTAGATGTCAAACTCGTGCGAATTTAACGTGAATTATTTTATCCCGTTGCAATTATGGAGTTTTGAGCCTTTTTCTCTCTTTCATTGCAGAGAAAGGCTAAACAAGCGAGTGAGAGAGAGCTTCGTTATCAGGTGAATTGTTGTGTCTCCGAAGTAAGACTCAATTACCGTAGAAATTAAAATTAATGCAAGAATTATCACATTTTCATTACAATATACAGAAAATTCATTAGCAGCTTTCTCGTACCTTCACTTCTTTGAGTTATTTAACGCCCACATAATTCCCTTTATTTAAAATCAGGTAGCTCTTAGTTGTGATTGTCTGATGGCGTTGGCTTTTGCATGGTGTAGAGTATGACGATGTCGGCGTGGTTTCGATTGTTTATTAAGTTTCTCTCTCGTGTTTACTTGACAGTTTTCAAACTTATTTTGATAAAGTTTGAACGTAAATAAGAAGATACATTATTTGGTTTAGCGTAGACTAAAAGTGTTTTTCTGCTTGCTAACGTAATTGTTCATTATGGTACGCTGTACGAATGGACTAATAAAAGTTGCCATTTTAGCCCTCTTGAATACTTAGTTGCCACTTTAGCTCTCACCCCAATTTTGAATTTTCTGTTTTAATCCGGTTCACCTATAGCCCAATTTTCAGCGTAGATATAATCACAATTTTTCAATTTAGACGATTTACGAAATAAAAGCAGAAAGGTCTAAACATTGCCTGTAAAAATGAATTAGATTACATTAAATGATGGTTTTTTATACAACTCGACTAGCGTAACTAACGAAAATGTTTGAATTCTATTTTCGTTAGTCATTTAAAACAAAAAAAACATGAGCCTTTTAACCATTGGCGCCTAACAAAGAAGCAAATTAATGATTTCGGTGTATTAATATTTATAAATTTCTATTTATCCCTAATATTTCTTTTAAAAGGCATAATGTCATACAATGTTCGTTGTGAATCCTCTACAACAACTTAGATCATCTTTGTCATGGATGTTTGTGCTACTTTATAGAATGTTAGAATCCGTTTGAAGAGACGGATGTGTCTTAGAAAGCTAGCAGCTGATGTTCACTTATCTTCACTGCACTTGTCTCGTTCTTATTTTCTGCATTCGACATACGGTTTGCCTCCTGACAAGTAAGTTCCTGTGTTGTCAATTGTAGGAGACTCCTAGAAGCCTTGTCCCGTATTATAATAGCAAAAAGTCGCATTGTTGACTACCAAGGGTTAAGCCAAAGTTCAATACCCAACTCAAATTTAAAGTTAACTGGAGCAAGAAATTTTCAAAATACCAAACATTAAGTGGATCGCGCCTACATTCAGCTTTGATTGAGTATTAATGGAAACTGTGAATACATGTCGGTCAGCAGCATTTAAAAAATCCCTCCGTGACCACCGGTGGCTCACGTTACGGTTAAAGTGCCAATACAAACAAGGAGGTACTTGGGGTAGAGCTGGATATTTTCCAAGGTTGAATCAATTCGATTTGAGCCTACATCTTATTCAGTCCTGGTTTAAGGAAAAATGTTTGTTACCGATAATTTGACTCTAAAGCTCACCTACACCCTTAGAGCATCATGCGCAACTTGGTGCGTCGATACGTGACGGTGGAGCAGAGGAAAGCAGAGAACCAGGGCGTCACCGAAGACGACGTCAATGAGATCAAACAAGACATCTCTGCCTTCCGCTGCGAGCTGGTCGAGATTCTGAAGGACTCTGGAATGAACACATCGACCGCAAGCACAGCTGGGCAAGGTATTCGGCCGCGAGGGAGTAAGTGCCGATATTTTTCAAGTTTCTTCGGAAAAGTGTGCTTCTTAAATCTCGTATACATACACTACGGACTTGGTGGTGCGCTTTGGTTTGGTTGTATTTTATTCAAGTACTGCTTATTTATTTTTTCAATGTACGTATAGAAGATGGCTAGAAGTGAGCTTCTAGTTACCTTTAATTTTGACTTCATTATTCTTGCCATATGGTTTATTTAAGGAAATCAATGACTCAAGAGGCATCTTGAGCTGCAAGTAAACTGCAAATAATGTGCTGAAAGCTTAAATGTTATTATTTAATTGATACATTCGCTTTGTATGTCTCACGCTTTAAAAAAACATTCTTTTATGCTGAGACTTATTTCTAAATGAAGTTACGAGCTGAACTTTCAGGAATCATTTCAAAACATTCAGGAAGAGCTTTTCTAGCTATCATAGGTCGCCAGTTCTCACAAAAAATAGCATCTTTTAACATTGGAGACAAAATTGGTCTCCAAATATCAAATAGAATGAAATATTTCCTGATTCGCAACCATATATGTAGTAGTACAGAGAATTTATGAAAACTGGTTTTAAAGGTGTTTTATCACACAAGTTAATCTTGAATGCGCTTGCAGCTGTAACATATCACAGGTGTATATGGCGATACTCTACGCCCAAAATACAAGTGGCATATAATTCAAGTTCAACAAATTAGTCAATACGAGAGTTGTACAAATTAAATCGATTGGTATTCTCTTGTATCGTAGTGTAAAATTGGTCACTATTATTATTATTTTATAAATATGTGGCGCCTGAACGACTTTTATAATTATTGTTATTTTTATTATTATTGACTGAGTTCCATTACCGAAAATGCTCCATTGGCATTCCATCTATGTAACCAAAGTTTCGATATTCGTCATCTTTATAATTGGTTAATTTTCATTATTATTACGGTCATTGGAAAACACGATCATATTAAATTAAAAATTTTTGTTTAAAATGTAAAATCTAATTTAGATCGACGGGTAAAACTATCAGGATATTAATGTGATTATGGGTAACTGTGAACGAAATAAAGAACAATAAATTTCATTCTGCTTAAGGCACAATTTTAATCGAAAGAACTGAAAATTATACGATCCGAGGATAAACGAAAAAAAATTATTCTATTCATTGAAAACTTAATCTTTCGTGATCGGTATAATCGAAAAATAAAACTAAAATTAGATGATACGAGGGTAAATCGGAATAATGAACGATTGATTTTAAAAATGATTCGGTTTTTCCGATCGGCACAACTGAAAAATAAATAAAAATGAAGTGCCACGAAAGTGTTAAGATTAAGTGAAAAAATCTTGTTATTACTAGTTTCGTTTTCTCCAACGGGTAGAATAGAAAAATGACATGCAAATTAGACTGCCATAGCGCACCACCAGTCCATCTTAGCACAGCATCAGTGTCCTCTAAAGCTTCAGAGAAGCTGAGCTTCTTTCACTTCATCCTGCACGCTTCAATTCCTTGAACTTGTGGCACGACTCCTTAATCACAAATTGTGATAACTCTGAATCGGTAAATAGCTGGAGGTTTTAATTTGTTCCGATAAGAAATGCATTTTTCAGATATCTGTGTGTATTGCACTGTAAAAGCAGCAATCTGATATATTACCGGGGAAATGCAGAGCGTTCTCGATTTAATTTTGTATTTTATTTTAATTCACTTTGAATTTAATTTAACGACTAATCACTAAATGAGTTCTAAAAAGCTTCAATAAATTTCTTCATGTAGAATGAACTGTGAATTTACGTCACAGTTTCAAATTATAAAATCAAGGTGATAACTTCAGGGTGAAATAATAATAAATGATATTTTATTTCGATACAAATTAACATACAGTAATTAAGATTAAAATAATTCAGAGACGGAATATAAATACGTTGAATTATTGAAAAGAACTTTCAGTGTTAGAAACTCCTGCGATTTATGTCTTAAAATTGACGAATATAGCGCTAAATTTTATGGATAAATTTTACGATGCAAACTAAACTAACTTATAATAAATATTTGGTAATGAATGCATAATTTTAAATAAAATCTGATTTTGTTCTTCTGAAAGATACAATTAAATAGTATTACGAATTAAACTATTTTCTTTTTCTAAATTTGGCAACAATTAAGTAAAGTTTTTATCTATTTTCTGTTTATTTTAAGACAGGATTCAAGTCTATCAATACGTGGTAAATGAACATCAGGGTATTTCTGCTTATTCTCGTTTTATGTACAATACTAAATCCGTTTATACGTTAAATTTAGAGCCCAAAATTCCCATTGAAAAATTAATTTTATCATTTACACACTTATGCATCTCATTGGTTAAAGTTTCGCAAACTTTCTGTTCTCTACTTCGTAACTAGCAAATCGGAAGAAATAATAACACTTATTAGATTAATTTAATAGTAGACGAAAAAATCCATCTAACTCAATCTGAAAATCACCCTATGAATTTGAAGAATTTTGAACCGACCTGTAAGTGATCGGCCAGAATATTAAACAAAGTATCTGCTGTTTGTCATGCCTGAAATGTTTGTTATGCTGTTTGTCACGCCGAAGTAAAAAAACGAGTGAAGTTACGTAAAGTTTAAAGCATAAAATTTGATAAAGTATACGGGTCAACAACGGAATAAATACTGCACACAGTTTAAACTCGTGAGTGAGTTATTCATCAATATAACACCTAATTTAACGCTTTTGAATCTTATATCTAAACTGTAGGGTCCTTCTCAGCATGAACTCAAATCTGAAATCAGTTGAAGAAAATACACGCAACCTAAACCCTACTTTATTTTAGGTTGCATGCGGTAAATCTGCAAGAATAATTGAGTAAATTCTGTATGATTCATTTCCCGCCTCTCTCTAGCCTGTCTATAAGTAGCTTTATTCCTATCTGGTTAAAATTGAGCTTTGCTCGTGTGTGATTCCAATTACTCTCAATAAACATCCTCTTTACATATTATTTGAAATGAATAAATGCCCTCAATATCTATTACTTAAATACATCCTCAGCTCCCAAGTAAACTATGCAAATAGATATCATATTTTTTGCATGCAAGTTTCTGAATCTAAAATGCATTGGTCATTTCTTAATGCCTTCCATTCTTTAAAATTTGAACGTTATACATGTAAATTTTTATTGGAGATACCATTAGTCATTTGAATGATGTCGAGTACTCATTTGAACGCACTGAACATTTCATTTAACCAAAAAAATTTAATTACCCAAAAGAAAAATGTGAAAAAGGATGAACAACTTCGAAAAAATAGATCATTTTTATTGATGCAATTACCCTTCCTTCGTTTGGCGGTCATAATTTTTTCCGATAACAAGGAAAGTTGTGAAACCAACACGACATTGATTCAATTGTAAAAGATATATCATACTTACACTTAGCGTAAATGATTAATGGTAAAATTTCTCAGCGTCTCATTCAATGACAACAAAGCTGCCAGAAAAATAATTCCTGGGAGTAGTCAGCTTAGTACGCCTATATAATGAAAAATAAATTAATATGATTTCAGCAATGAGTTATGTTTTGTTTCATACTTGGGCCTTTCCGGTGCGAGTTGATCTGTACCCACAATCAATAAAGCATAAAGAGGCAATGATTTCACTGATGGGATGCACGGAAAAAAGTTAAAGTGGACAAGGCTCAAACAATAACTATGATAGTGTAACCGATGAAGTCCTGAAAAATTCGCTTCAAAATCTCTCAAGTTAACACATGTGAAAATTTTTCATTCTACCAGAGAAACAAATAGTTAACACGTTTGTTCTGTGGCACATCAACGAATTAAAGCTACGTTTTGAGAATAGAGTTTTTTTGAATTTTTAGGTTTGTTCATTTCAGCACTGAAATTTTTACTTAGAATGCGCTTGTAATTAGAAAAAAAAATGGCACTCAGTAAGCTTATGAACTGAGCAGCTTGATGCTGTCATGCTCTTTTTTAGACAACTGACTTCCTGGTCAGCAAAGCCAAATAACATCTTTCACCTTTGACCATTTCCGCTCGCACACCAATTTTTTATCTCTTGCATTATTAGTATTGTATGTGGCGCATTTCAATTCCACCAAAATACGCAAATTTTAAAAAACTGAGAACTGTTATGTTTTACTTCAGTACTGTTTGCTCTAATGTGACTTTCGCCAGCGTTGATTAATGAGGAATGTTTCTTCGATAATTCTTGTTTCATCGTTCCGCTGCGTTCGAGTAATATTTATGAATCTATAATACCTCCCACATTCTTAAGAGTTTCATTGGACAAACGTTGTAAGACATTCTTAGCGTTGACTATAACGAACACAAGCAAATTTTTAAACAGCACAAAATGACGTCGCTGAATTTAATTTCGCTTTGATAATTGTGGTTGTTCATTCTGATATACATCTGAGCCCATTGGATAAAAGTAGCATTGATTAGTCGAACCTTTTCCTTGCCCAGTTTTCGTGTGCTTTTGATGTGTCTTCAAATTTTTCGTGTCACAAATATTGAATACGAATATGATTTTCATACAAATAATGAATATATTTTAAAGTACAATATTACATCCATCATTATGTGAAGAAAACTCGTTTTTAGTATTTATTGTGATCACAGTTTAGTATTTACTGTGAAATTTTCTACTAAATTGAAAATTTGACATACTTCCTGTATTTCAAATGCCATAATTGACCCATGTGAATTTTTCAATAACTAGTAAAGCTTTTCTTGGTTTTCCTTATGTTCTGTTTTTCAATGCTGTTCTTTGTACTAGGATTGTACATACAAAATCAATGTTTACGAATATAAATGCAATGTTTCCAGAAGTACTTCAACAAAAACTAAATTCACTGAAGCATGATTGAATAAAATACATTCAGCAGGGCTGCGCAATTAACTGAATTTGTTTCTATTCAAATAGTAGTTGAAGTTTTTTAAAGTTCTGAAATCACTACCACAGAACAGATTTAGAATTTCCAGCAAAAACTCTACGGTAATTGAGTCTAACATTTAAGTACCTCATCTACATGGCCAGGCGCGATTTTCGTGATTTAAAACCTATGGTAATTGAAACCAATATTTACCTATATCATCTAGGAATTTAGTTCTAGATTTCACCTTGATTTTTACGGATTTTGCCCACATTGTTTAGCATCAATTTCAATATGAACTCGGTTGAGCGCAAGAGATTTTAAAAAGAAATTGACTATTTTCAACTGCAGAGTGAGCAACTGCAAGTTATTATGATTTAAGTAAAAATTATATTGACTATTTAATAACAATATTATTGCGACTGCCAAACTTCAGGAAATTCGAATTGCATTTGAGCATTTTTCATAAGGAGCGTGTGTGGCTAACAATAAAACAAAAGAGCTAAAAGTGAGTGTAAAAACACATTGAACAGAAAAAAGTGCATTTTCTAACATGTTCATCAGGCGAGCAATCGAAATAGCAGTGAACGATCACACAACCGTTTGAGTTATTTTAGTATTATTCCTAAATCGTTTTCTGCAGTAAGTTTCTGTGGATATTAGTAGGGAAACTCTTTTATGATGAGACACTTCCATTATTTGAAGTTTCAATGTGAATCGGCAGCTAAAAATAAAGTTCGTAGGTTGGAAATTTAGTATTTTTGCCTAAATATCTTGTTCCATACAATGAAAATTAACAGTTAACATTTCTTGGTTTCAAAAACATTTATTTCACAGTCGTGTACTTGGAGACAATTTGTTTTAATTTATACTTGCAGCTTTTTCAGTCAACGATATTCAAAATAATTTTTCTCCAATTCTTCGATATTTTTTCTGCAGTATTTTTATTTGATTTTTACTCTACTGCTTATTCACGATACAAGCAAGAAAATTTCAATGAAATAATCAATTTTTTTATACAACTTTAATAAGATATGTAATCTATAATCAGAAGACTGAATTATCTATAATCTATAATCATTGCTGAATTATTCAGACCCGGAGATGCGATAGTGGTTTATAGACTCATTCTATCCCATTTTGATTGTAATTCCAATTGTTGTTGTTGAATTATTCAGATCCAGAGATGCGATAGTGGTTTATAGACTCATTCTATCCCATTTTGATTGTAATTCCAATTGTTGTTGTTGAATTATTCAGATCCAGAGATGCGATGGTGGTTTCTAGACTCCTTCAATCCCATTTTGGTTGTCATTATTGCAACGAACGTGTTGTGATGTCTGGATTAACAATACGGCTTCTTGAGCCACAACTCATTGGCCAGTGCTTACGTCGATGAATGCAGTGATTTAATCACCGAAAACCCGTGTTAATCTATTTATGATGCGAATAGGCTACGTTTCTACCAAGAATTACATAATAGCCATAACATTTTTATATATCACAAAAACCTGATATTATATTAAGTTTGAATATTTCTGTAGACTTCAAAAAATTTAAACCTCTGAATATAAATTTAGAAAAATAATTAGGACTAACATTGGCGTAAAATGCCTTATAGAAATCAGTTTTACCTTTTTTAAAACAGACATGAAAGTTGTGACATTTTTGACTGGCAACACATAATTTTGTAGACGCTATTAGAGATGTAGTTATAAAATTCATTTAATTTATTATTGTAACTAGTAGCAGGTTTGAAATTTTTCGAATTGAAATGTCCAACCATAAAACCCTTTTTTTTTACCACTCTATTTGTATGAGTCATGAGATTTTGTATGCACTTAATTGTTGCTAGAGATGCTAGAATCTTTACGTCTTTTAATTAAATATCGAGAGCCGTAATTCATATTGCCCCTTACTTCCTACCAAATTTAATTTTATTTGCAATTCAAATATATCAATAACATCATCGGAAAATAAAAAATTCCATATTTTGTGGAAAAGCTTTCTGTTAAATACATTCCTTCATTTTTTTCCGGTTACATGTATCCCTTATTTTAACAGTATCACCAACAAATTCACGGCATCTTCAGTGTGAATTTAGCCTTCTGGATGATTAAAAATGGTTCAAATAATGCATTCCTGAGTTAACAAACACTCACAGACATCGTGAATAATAATTTTTGAATCTTCACTTTGAACACGAGCATCCTCAATCGTTAGGGCCTAGTCTCGACCAGATTTCTGGATCACCTCGAAATATATTTTTCATCTACCCAAACAGCTCAATAATTTGTTCAGAAGTTGAACAATTCTTTTGTTTTCGCTGAAACCAAACGAATTATCAGTTTCAATGAATTTTACACACAAGCAGGCGCTACTGACTAGCTCATGAAGTTAAACAAAGGTCGGTAGAGAGCTGTGTTAAGACTCGTGGAACCATAGCAACGATACATTTACGAGAAAAAAATTCCAGGTTCCGGAGGGAAGAAGAACCGACAGAAGGAGCGTCGTCTGATGAAAGGTTTCAACATCGGTGTAGGATCGCTTTCTAATCCACTCGGCAACTCAGTTTCTACGACTGGAGGATCATTCAATGAGGTGAGTGTTATCAGTTCTAGCATTGATTACTTGCATTGTTGCTCAGTCATGTTATGGGAACTATTTCATTTGAATAATATTTCAATTGATTTTTACGTTCATTAGCAGTGTGATCAGTTGTATTGTTTCAATGCAATGTTTCGGTAACTGTAATATTTAAACGATTTTTTACGTTCTTCAGAAGTGTGAAAACCAGCCTAGCTTTCAAGTATTGGTTCGGTAACTAGAACGCTTGAATACCATTTCATTGATATCTACGTTCATTAGTAGTGTGATTAGTTGCATTGTTCCTACTAATGTCTCGGGAATTATGTCCGTAACATTTCAAAGATTTTTCACGTTCATTCCAGCAAAGTGATCAGTTGCATCGTTTCTGAGCAATGCTTCAATTACTCCAAAATTTGAATAACATTTTGATGATTTTCCACGTTCCTGGTTTAGTTTTTAGTTTTCATGGCAGAACCAATTTTCTTAGCCATTGAAAATGATCGTTAAAATTTCATCCTTTCTGCATTAAAAAAAGTATTTTTCTCTTAGAATAGAATGAACACAATAATTAACCGGAATCGCTTTATTCAACAGATTAGTATTTCTGCATAACTTTGTGAAAACATTTATATAAATTTTAAAAGTGTTACATGCTTTAAAACTTACGAAAAGCTTGAAAAGATGAAATAATTGCTATGTGCTGTGACAATGCAGTGAAAACAGTTTTTGTGCTTTAACGTCACCTTCTGTGTAATGATATCAGTCGCGGAAAAAATTGCTTTCGGTGAGAATTTTTAAATATTATAAGTTAGAACCTTCAAAAATTCAAAAACTACTCTCAAACATAATAAATTGAAAATGTTGTATTACGTTGCGACTCACAGTGCTAATTCCCATCACTGTATTGTTCTCAAACTGATAGCTTGTTTTGTATCCAGCGTCTATGATTTTATTATAAAAAGAGAGATTGTATCGTCCATAATTGCAGGAAAAATTTGCTACTTTTCAATGTAGTAATGTATAACTTGGCTCTTACTTTACCCAGACGTCTACTTCAGAAGTGCTTTTATATTATTCTGCTCCAATCTTGTTAGTTTTTTCTTCCATTTCCTACCGCCTTCTTAGATTTTGGCACATGCTAAAAATGGTGTCAGCCACAGCTTGATCAAACTACGCATCAACGATACATGTCACATTTCTCCTTTGATCATAACATTTTTCTTTCCATCCTCTATTTCCGATTGAATTTTCAGCTTTCTCTCTAACCTTCCATGTGCAACTTCTCACCGTGCAATCTTTCATAGGGTAAGAGTCTGTGGAGTGTTTCTACTGCGATTTTGGAAAAATTTTCAATCTATTTGAAACAGTCGAGAGCCTCGTCACTTGATGTCTTCTAAATGGGTTACCACATATTCAAAATTCGCCATAGGAGCACTCTATATTCGATTGCAGCCCAATGAAAGATTTCTTCCTAGTCTTCCACGTGTTGCAGGCTTGTGTTGGTGTGTAGTAATTCATTGTTCTTTTGTCTGAATCTCTTGCAGAGTAAGCTCACATCACTGTAGGATGTAAGTAGATTCGCTCTTTGTTTGTCGTCACACTCATCCAATTTCGACTCAGTGTCCCCTGATTAAGCCTTGAAATGAAATCCCGTATGCGAAAGTAAGTACAGCTTTTTTGGGAGTTTAATTACTGTTAAGATTTTACTTGGGATATTCATAATTCATCATCCGAAGGTTCCGGTGAAAAAAGCTAAACCATTGCATTTTTTATCTTTAAATTTTAAATGTTCCCTTTTAAACTTAAAATAAAACAATAGCGGTAAGATTGTTGGTCTTTGAGACAAATATGGTCTTAATATCGTAAGTTTGTGGTGTCTGTTTCTATTCCCGTCTTGTGCTCGTTAAAAATCCCATTTTGTGTCTCCTTCGTACATCCGCATTACTGTTCGTTAAAACTTCTTGTGTGCCTTTTTCACCCCCTCACTTGCTGTCTATTAGCCCATTTATGTACGAACCCTTAGTTCTCAAGTTTACACATTGTCTCTGTGAGTTTTGATCCCGCTTCACGTACCTGTCGCACTCCCTTATTTCAACCCTTCATAAAAGTTGACCATCTAACAACATGAATTTCAGCAATCACAATTTGATAAGTGTTGACAGTCCGTTATTTTTGTTTCACAAGTGTAACTTCACTGTGAATGACAGCATCGCACCTGTTTCTCATTACGTCCTCCTGTATGATCTACCCACATCCACAGGATAATTTTGTACGATTTAGTCTTTATCGAAAATAGAACCATTTATTTATATTTTTTAATTTTGATACGTAAGTCATTTCTCGTTCGCTCATGACACTCATTTTCTCACACACAGATCCTATTTCATTTATCTTGTATAAGTTGGAGGATACAACCGAGAAGATGTGAATCAAATCATTGCAACGTTGAAAAATTTCTTGGGTATGGTTGACAGAAGACATTGTTTTCATGGCGTTTCTAGAACTTACAGATCTACCAGCTATTTTTGTAGGTTTTCAGACAAGAATGGTTTTGAAAACGATCACTCCCATTTCATCATATGAAATGATTTTAATCCTTAAATCTACAGTGCTCACTAACCAGTTTTCCATACTCTGATCTTAAAATATTTCACATCACAAACCACAGAGTGAGTGTAACTTTAATGATTTAGTTTATTTTTGCACGACTCTCCTAATTCAAATTACTCGATGTTCTCAACTAAGAGCTGCTGCTTCTGCAGATTTTTGCATGAATGTGTAGTCGTATCTAATTCCTTCAAAAGTGATGTGAAAAATGTAAATCACATGAAGCAATGAAGTTTCAAGTTTTGAATGGGAAAAATTTGTTACCATCAGTTGACAAATGAGTAATAAAGAAGATGAACATTTTAGTGATGAATGGGTATAAACTATAATCAGCACTTAACGAATGAGCACTGAAAGACGGTGTATCGTTGATAAAGATTAGGAATAAACTATCATTAGCAGCTGACGAATAGGTAATAAAAGGTCGGGAGCCTCTCAGTAATGATTGGAACAAAGTTTCATCAGCAGTTGATGAAAAGTACACATACATCTTTGTAAGATAGGAAACCAAAGGTTGTGACAGGATTACGTCTATGATAAGAAATACATTAGTTTTTGATGAACATTTCCGGATTGACAAATGCTTTGAGTTCTTTACAACTGGAAAAGAGCATTTCAATTGATTGGGTGGAAAATTTTTCAATTACATCGGTATGAAAAAAAATGTGACATTTTTTTATCAAAATTAAATGCCTCATGTACTAAAAGTTAACAAAAAATAAAGCTGAAACGAAGAACTAATACGCATAATTGCTTCTGAGGAAGGATTGAGTATTGGACTAGCTGTGTTCCTACGTACCTGATAATGAAAATTGCTCGAGAAATGAGTGAGTACTTGTTATGCTATGCAGCGATTCATGCTAAACGTCATATATTGAACTCGATAAATAACTAATTAGTGGAGAACTTCTACTTTCTACTGATTTAATACTGAAAACTGTGCAATAAATGAGTTAATACTTGAGAAGCTGTATTTTGCACGAATCTAACAGTGAAAACTGCTCGATAAATGAGCAGGTATTTGACCAGCTATGCTTTCTGAGTATATAATAATGGAAATTTCCTGAGACATGAACATTACATTGAAAAACTTTCTTCTGTAGGAATCAAATAATGATAAAGAATTGCTCGATGACAGGAACTCGTCGATACTATGAGCGCAGCAGTCACCACCGTTGGGGCAGCCAGTCGGGCGCTGCAGCAGCGGTCGCCAGCAAGCAAGCTAGCAAGGCTTGCTAGGCTGGCAGAAGCTAAGCTTGGCAGACCGAACAACAAGAAGCGTTGGGGTACGCTCGTCGAAGCAGCTAAAACAGCCAAAGTTTCCAAAATGCTCTCGAAATCGAGGTCTGATGAGTCCCTGTCCTCTGGGAATGAATGTGAGCAAGAACAGGAGCCACTGCAATATGAAGATCCTTCGCCGGAAGATGCGAATAACTCACAAGACAACCACGATGCGGAGAACCGAATAAGAGTTACTGGGATCTTGCGATCCAATTCCGGAGGTGGAGGTTTGTCTCTCGACCCAGCAGCTTTGGCAGCAAGACATTTAACAGAGAAATTTCGAACAAGACGTCCTCCTAAGACGAGTGTAAGCTTTGACGAGAATACCCCAGCTCCGGAGACACCCAATGAAAACCAGGAGTCCAGTTTAGACAACCTCATAGAGTCCACTGAAGAAGTGCGACTGCCCGCTGGATGCTCTTCTTCTGTGGACAGCAGGAGCGTTTCCCCTTCCCTTGCTGTGAGCGAGTCTTGTGAACCACTCATGCTTGACCATAACCGTTCAATAGTTAATCAAAATACCCTCAGTAATCGTTTGAGTCCTAGTAATAGCGAGCCTCCCGCTGACATCGGTTCAATTGGTCGTCCAGCAAACGGTTCAGTGCAAGCTGTTCATTTGCCAGGAGTTCAGCCAATCAACCGTCAGATGACAGGTGGTTGGCTCTGATCCCGCCGAACTGGATCCCAGGTGAGGTCCGATATACTTTTTTCTTCTCTTATATATCAGAGAGTTTTGAGGTTTTTTCAATTAGTGTACACCGGAATCAAAAATTTAAACCATTCGCAATCGGTACCGTTTTTTTAAACACTATGGCCCACTGTCGCCAAAGACATAAAATAGATTTCATAATGTATGAATTTACCGATCGTTCGACGATAGTTTATGAATTTTAAATTTTCACTATCAAGTGCCTTATGTCAAAACAATATCATCAATCCTCATAAAATAAAATAAATCGATATCGCAAATTAGTAATACCCAGTCTAACTTTTTCGCCGCCAGCATGCGTGTTTTTCGCCGCCCAAGTTATTAAATCGCTTGAGCGGCGAAAAACATGCATGCTCCGAAGAAAAAATTAGACTGGGTATAGGAGTTTGTTTCAAACCGAGTTCCTGACTGATTTTTTTTTCAGGATGAATGTTCGAGGGATCCTCCCCAGCGTCTCATATGTAAATACCGCTCATCTCCCACCATCAGCCACACTGTCACTGTCACGAGGTCCTGCTCGAAACTTTGATGTTTCCTTATCAGAGAAGTCTGTTCTTCTTTGTTTTGGGTCAAAAAAACAATGAGCGATCCAAAAGTGTCGCTCTGATTCGCAATCATTGTTTTCTTCGAGTCGTTATTTTTTAACATTGCGACTAATGTTTTTATTCATGCAGCTATTTAATTTTGTTTATTATACATAAATGCAAGTGTCCTATCTACTGCTGCTAGCTTTTTATTTATTTATCTGCCAGGTAAAAACTGAATTTTTTCTTCCTCAATTAGCTGGTTGCAATTTGTATCAATCTTTTCATGACATGTTGAGCCTTACTCAACATATGCTGAATTTATTTTCTAGAATAATTCCAAATTAGGACAATAAGGTTTAGAACATTGGGGCAAATTAAGCAATAAATTACGCTCTATGACCGATTGAAAACATTTTCACCTCTATTAACTTACAGGAATTGATAATAGTTTCATCCATGTTGATCCGTGATGAGGATGATCTTAAACTTGTTCTCACGTTTGATAAATTAGTTATTTTTAAATATTCCTTAATGTTTTGCAACAACAATTACTACACAATGCGCTGTTCTTGCGTTTTTTACGTAAACTCATTTTTCCTTCGTATTAAATTTATTTCCCAATCAAGAATTCAACATCACTCGGTTTCAATTCGAAGAAATTTTAAAATTTATATGCATAATTCCCGTTACTGTGACCTTGCATTATGTACATGTATATTAGCTGACCGACGATTATCTTTCTATTGAAAAGCGAGGGCAGCACTATTCGGGTGCCGCTCTGCCTGGCTTTCTGAGTCGTGACTTCATTAGTGATTTCAAAATGTATTAAAAGGGGTAATAGTAGTTAACTGTTAACCGCCAGATGTACAGTTTATGTAGCATAAATCAGAGACGAATTGAGACGTAGAGAATATGTGTCACTTCTCGCCAATTTTGGACGTTCGAGCTGTAACTTTTCTGTAACTTCAGTGTTATAATTAAGAGGAGTTACAGCACGACAGTCATGCACAATTTTCCCGTGATTCTTAGGAGTAGATAAATTTAGCAGGTACATATTTAGGTGCGAAAGTGTATAAATTAAGGTAGTAACAATCCAATGGTACATTTCTGCACTACTTTAAACGCGGGTTTTCAAGCACACCATTTTCTCGCACTCACCAACTTCTCCAGAAAGCACACCATCTGTATAGTACTAAACAACAGGAGAACACAGCTGTTTACGACCTCAATTACTGAAGAACATTATTATTTAATGCGTCGTGGAGCTACTCACCCGTAACAATTTTTACGCAAAGCAGTGAGCGTAAAGCAATCGGTTAAGAAGAAACTGATCTTGTGACGGCAAGCCATTGTAATTGAAAACAAATGTGCAATACCCTGTAACATTTTGGTGCCTCGATGATCATGTTCACCGATGTTAACACATGGACAGTACCACTAATTCTTCCTTTATCCTTCTCATATTGCGCAGTGTCGTACAGAAAACTCCGTAACTGTGAGACTTTAAGCTCTATTTACACAAAGACTGATCCTGCGCTGGGAAGCACCTTTTTGCACGAACTCTACATAAGCAACGAATTACAGTGGAACAGACAAGAACTGTTGAACGATTGTGGTGAGGAGCTCATTTCTTCGCGTGAAGTCAACTTTTAAATCAGTGATGCAAAATCCAAGGCTATTAAATAATAACTTGCTATATTTACGCAACCATTGAGCTTACTTGCTCACGCTCTATGATGAATTACCAAATTTCTAAGGCTTGGCTCAATCGTTGTTAGCTAGCCATCTCTATTTTTTATGATGCCTCTGTTAGCGGTCTTTTTAAACCTTGCTCTTCTACTTAATGGTTTGTTTCATACGTTACAATCTATTTTAAAAAATATTACTCAGTACATTGTTATTAAAATTCCCCGTTGCGTGTCTAGATAATTTTTTAATTCGTTTGACCACAATTTGCAATTTTTGCATCACAGCCCTGACAGCAGTCCTTGTAAATATAACGAACATGGCAAGGTTACGGTTTTCCCCTTATCGTGAAAACTTATCTCGATTTAATCATTGTTTACGAGCATTCTCACTTGGATGACATGCACTTTTTATTTATTTACTTCCACTGTTTCTATGACAACGTATGAGTTAAAAGTCACTGCCAGTATGTGATTAAATTAGAACAGTAAGGCCTGCGGAACGCTGTTCAGAGCAGTAACGTTCGCAAAAGGGTCGATCTTACTCGCATCTAATTGACGGACGAGCCTGCCGCGTGGCTGCGCCAAACCGGGCAGAGTCACCCAGGACATCAGCCCCGCAAGTAGCTACTGCCGTCTAGTGGACATTTTGGCTCAGCCCAACCACAGCGCCGGCTTTTCCAGCCGCGTCAGTGATGCGTTGTGGACGAAGGCGGCCTGCCCCGATCACGGCAGTGGTTTTTAATAGCGTTGGTGACTACTCTTGCTTAATAAAGTCGTAGTTCTTCAACTCTGCCTTGTCGCCCTAAACTTTTCATCTGAGCGAATTTTCAAACAAAACTTCTTTTCTCGTGAACTCTTTTTTTTTAAACCTGTAATTCACTCGCCCAAATGAACAATTAAAGTTTGTTTAATTTATCAAAATATTCAAAACATCAATTCAAACGCCACAAGGAAAATCAAGATGATGTTTAAGATGTTTATACATGAGTTCAGCAGTTTTATAAATTCTTCGTATCTCTTTGTGCTTTTTGCAAAGCATTGAATTGATCAACAAACGAGTGCTCCGAGGAAAATTCGCCACGATATAAAATTAAATTAACAATTATTTATTATAAGTACTAGTCCTAGTAAGTATTTCTTTCAAGTATGTACTAGGGACAGTACGTGAAGCACGTCGAGATTTTCTCATTTCAGTTTCTCACATTATTTTAAACTAATAGATTGGAGAAAATACGCTTAATGTAAATGCTGTAGACCTTCGGAGGAATTTAATAAATGTTAACAAGTTTGATACATATTTCCTTAGAAAATTGTTTGCTCTGTATGAATGGCTCTAAAGAACATTGCACTATTACCAATTTGTGATTTTTGCCAAGGTGTAAAACATTTTCCAACTTGTACCAAGTTAGACTCATTTTTTTCTTTTATCAGTACGTGTGCTAAATAATACATCCTAAATTAATTTTTTTCTCGCCAAGTTAGTTCCCATCTAATTAAAATTGGTGGCCAGAAATAGAATTGGTAATTTAAAATGCATCAAATATCATGAGTGACATCTTCAAAAATTTTGCAATTGTTGGAAGAAGTGAAACTATTTCTCTATAAACTAAGTATACGACCCTGCATAATTTTTAATTTTTAAAATTTGTGTTACAGATATTAACAAAAATCATTTTTGCCTAAAATATGCATTATTCAAAATATACGAATGAAAAATGTGTCTATATTAAGTGTACATGAATTTACGTAATTAAGCATGTGAAGGGTCAAGTTCCTTTTGAATGGAAAATGTTTTCCGATTTTACGACTCTTATCGTTACGTAAGTTTTCAATATTCATAGAACTGGTAGACTGATAACAAATGGATTTATTCATGTATATGCGTAGCAATAGTAATAATATACGTTTAGTCTTGCGCAACATGCTGAGCAAAATTAAGGAAAGAAATGCTCACAGATTTGTAAACCAAAAATATTTTCTATTGAGAACTAACTAGCTTTAATACTCTATAGGATTAACACTATGTCCCTGTTTCCTGAGCTTCCAGCCCTTGAAGACTTCTGTGGGTAATCAAGCAATTTCTGTTGGTAAGCAGTCACCAATGATGCCAATTGCACCATGGTCACCAATATCTCACCATCCCATCCGTTCCCATGAAGGTCTTAACACCCAATTTAACATTGTAGTTTAGGTCAAATAAACCTTACTCTTAAACTGTGCCACTTTTCCTAAATATTACTTAGTATCCTCGTTCTCACATATAACAATTTCATACGTATTATTCACGGCTGTTAGGCTACTGCTTTTAGTGCTCAGGTGAACATGACTTTGTGAGGAATGAGTAGAATAATTTTCGTTTCTTACTGGTGCAGTACTTACGATGCCGTCGTGGGGAGACTATGGCATCGTCTGGACTATTCTAGTAAGCGTCATGGTGTGTTAGGCTGCTTGCCAGTGCTCAGTTTCACACTCTAACTCTTTGGATATTTTTATCAGGTATCGGGCTCGATAACTTTCTACCTTTCCTCTCTTCTATGACCATAATGTAGATAGTTTTTTGTATCGGAACTAGAAAATAGTGTACGCTAGATAACTGTTAAAGTTGTTCAGAAAAAGAGTTCAGTCACAGCAAATTTGCTCTACAGTAGGTGCAAAAAAAATCTCTCTTCTTTGCACATTTAGGTCTCCGTCACTGGTGAGCTGTAAAGAATGGCATTGAGAGTAGCTTTTGTGAGTGAGAAGGCTCTAACTCCTTTCTATTGCTTTACAATTTTCTCCAAATCTACCATTTGAGTTTATGTATCATGCAATATAGAGCATACAATTTTGCGAACTACTTTATGCTTTGGAATAAAATTATAACGAATTTAGTGTTGTACATACAATTTCTAATTCCTGCACAATGGTACGTTTGAATAAGCCGGCGATGAATGGCAGTTTACCTCAGTAATAAATTGAACAGTTTTGTTTGGCAGTTACGTTAACAAATAGCCAACTTTCTGTCTTTTAAAAATAAATAAACTATACATCGCGGGTGTACGACCCTGTCTCAATCATTACCTTCGTTTCAATCGAGTGAGTTAATGAATGTAGTATTGTGATTCGCTTAGTAATTATCATTCGCTTAGTAACTATGAAGTCAGTACGTAATTGTGGAAACTCCAGTACTTTATGATTATTGAGAGCCAAGGGCCAATAAATGATGCTGCGTTAAATTCGTGAAAGCGGAATGATTATTGTTAGAGCATTTGATTATGTAAGGAGTACTCTTTGCTGATCATACTTCTGAAATTTACTGTTAGTTTTCTACGTGTCATTAGTTTCTTTCGAAAGTTTCGATCAGAAAATTTTTACATGCTTCGACTACCTAATGCATTTTGAAAAAGAAATTCACCCTGAATTCAGCCCAGTTTTTTAAATCCATCAAAAAATAATCGAAAATGCGCAGATTATTTTCATTTGAAGACATTGATACATTTTCTATTTCAAGGATTTACTATAATGACTATTGAAATTGTGCCTTCATCACGTTTAAAGCTTGTATACATTTCATTGAAATCTGCAAATAAGTGGAGACTTTATGGCAAAATATTGATGCGGGAGAGCTGAAGTCATTGTCTCTGTGTTGTTGTGAGCATGTATTCGATTAAGAGTAAAAATTTATACTTATATTAAACGTATTTTTTATTGTCCTTCCAAACCTTCCAAAAAGGATTGCCACTTTACTCTAAAATAGAGGGAAGTGAGGCTTATAGTTTTTGTTCTCTCAACGCACCTCAAAATGTAGGATACTTCCCAAATCGTTCCCTGAGAAAATGCTTATGGTGCCTTCTGCTTACGGAAGTAGCATCTACGTAAAAAATAACATCATAAAGGTGTGCAAAAGCATCATTCATGAGACGTCCTACACAGATAGCAAAGATTTCAGGAGCAACTCGACTCATCGTCAGTATCTGGGATGGAGAACAAATTTTTTCATATAACAAGTATCAGGTCGTACCATACGTTTTGTCCGTTTTTTAACAGTATGATAAGAAGAGTAAAGACATATCAAGTCAAGTAACATTCATTTATTCAACAACATATTCTCCATTGTTAGTAACAACTTCTGACCACCTACTTTCCAATTTTTTAGTGCCTCGTTCATAGAAATCTCTCGTTTTGGAATAAAAAATGACTTGCGATTCATTTTCGATGTTTTTTTGTCTTTCAAAGTATTCCCCTGAAATGATTGTCTAGACTCTTGAAGAAAAAGAAATCTGAAGGAGCAATATCTGGAGAATAGGGCGGATGCATCAATGTTTCCCATTTCAGCGTTTCAATTGTGTCCAAAACCATTCGTGCTGTATACTGACGCGCATTGTAGTGCTGAAGGATGACGTCCTTTCGATTGACCAAAACTGGGCGCTTCTTTCTTAAAGTGGTATTTAGTCTTTGCAAATGTTGACAGTACCGTTTTGAAGTGATTTTTTGGTTGTTTTCAGGAAGCTCATAGTGAATAATTCCTTTCATATCCCACCAAACACTCAGCAAAATTTTTCCGGATGGAATCCTGGCTTTAGTTGTTACTGCGGTTTTGCATGTCGATCTAACCATTTATGTTGACGTTTGACATTGCTGTACACAATCCAGTCTTCATCTCCGAAAACAACCTCATCCGGAAAAAGTTCTTGCAGTTGATGTGAATGCAAAGAGGCACTGACATTCACGCGCTGCTGACGATTAATAGCGAAGAGGTCATAAGGAACCCACTTCCAAAATTCGGGTTCATTTCCAGCTTCTGCAAGTGACGTTTAATTTTCATTGCACTCACATGAAGTTTAGAGTTAAATTGCCATATGAATCCTGCAGGATTAGTCCCAAACTTGTTACAACATGAAAACGGACAGGACTTATGATACAACCTGATAGAAAACGGAACAATTTCGGAATAATAATGACATTACTAAAGCATGGAAAAGTACTAAGCTAAGTTATTGAGAGGTACGGCTGAGTCTTCAAGGTCTGCTTCATTTTGTGAATGAATACGCTTTCCAATTGACTCACTTCCGACCTATTGCTGTGACTAGGATTTTCAAATTACTATCGCAAATTGCGGGATCAGTTTCAAGGGAGTTGTCTCTTATACTCCTCTCTATCGGCAGACATCTCACCAGTGCGGATTACTGGCATCACCCGAATAATTTGTAAGCAACGTAGCTTCGCAGAAGCTCAGGAATACCGTTAGTATAACGAAATAATGACAAACGTTGAATTCAATGCCAAAACTTATTCTCGGGTTAATTGGTGAATATTATTTTGACTTGAAAGTTTTAGTACTTTAGAGACCGTAATTTTTAAAAGACAACACAAGGTGTCCTCAAAAAAATTTATTCACTGATTTCAAAAATTGATAGTGCATACTAATGATTAAGTTCCATATTTCAATTCTGATATATTTATTCTGCTTTTATTCCTTTGACTTTTTCGTTTTATTAAATCCATTTCTTCTTCATTTATCATCGGTCGATAGTATTGTTCTCATAGGAAATCAATGGAAACATTTCTTTCATGTACATGGTAAGAATATGTACAATGTTTTATACGGAGCATTTAAATTCCCAGTTTATCGAAACCGATTCTACTGAAACTGCTCAGCCAGGCAAGTGAGAACGATTTTTGCATGAATAAGAGGGTGAAGATTCCAATAGATTTGTAAAAGCGTTGAACGTTGAACAAATAATAAATTATCTGCCAACAAATATTAAGTGCTCAACCACCAAATAATGAATGCACAACCAACATATATTAAATGATCTACCAATAAATATTAAATGATCTACCAATAAATGTAAACTGCCATAACAACAAATGTTAAATGATATACCAGCAATTAAATGATATTCAAAGAATTAAATGGTCTCTCCACAATTAAATGCTCTACCCACAAGACATGATCTGAGATTTCATTTGAAGTAGAAATTGATGGAATTATTTATTGTATTCCAATTCCAGTGCTACATAATTTGCTTGAGTACAATCGTCTTAATTGAATATTAGTCTATTCAAACACAATGCAAGTTATCAGTTCTCACATTTTTTGATTTCAGCAAACATCACCCATCCTCCTCAAACAGGCCAAATAATTAATTCAAAATTCAAATTCAAATTTTCAACCGGTATCTCTTCTGCGTAAATCAAGCTTAATTTTTTTTTCCTTTGCGTATAATTTTGTTTTTCTCAGTTAGTGTAGTAGGATCGGACCGTCATTATTGCCTCACCTTATCCCATTATTGCACGAGGAATCAGATTACTAACTGAAGAATGTAGATGTAAATTTTCAGATCTGGAGTAGTTCTTCAGAGTTCCGGTCCAGTCGAATTATTACAGCACCCCATCGAAGTTGAATGGCCTGCACCCGGTCTGGGTTCAGCTGCTAATGGTTTACCCCAAGCCTAAAATTGAAAAAATATCTACTTCCAAAATTTGAAGAAACCAATTTTAGGCGTGGGAGTTAAAGTTAAAGTGCTAATTGTGTAAATTTCTACTTCTTCCTGCCCTACTTCAGCTAATTTTTTAATAAAAATAACCGACAACACATGTAAATTTAGCATTAAATTTAAATCTATTTTAAAGTGTGGAATTGTAAATTGAGAAAATATGTACACTTCTCTAATGAAGGTGTAAGACGAAAATTCTACTTGCTCCTTGTTGTAATGTTCGATTTTGTTAAAGAATTAAGATGCGAGATTGCTCTATGCGCAGTGTGCTCAATGCGCTTGGGAATCGTAATAAAAATTATTCGAAACTCAATAACCATAGCCTGGAAAAACACTCTCAAAACTCACTATGATCGCCTTTGTATTGAACTAAACTAAATTTAAAAACTTCAACTGATTAATAATAATCACCTAACAAATTCATTTCCACCTAAAATTGATTCAAATCCTTTTAATTTAACTTCTGTAACAATTCGGTCCCCTCATTCGACTATGTATGTTGCAGCTCTCGCGAGCCCCTTCGCACTTTCGTTACACGATGAATGAATTTCGCTGCGCTTGAAGGAATCTGAGACGATATTCTGCAATCAGCAAAGTCTCGTCGCATTTCCGATATGACAATTCCCTCTGCTGATTAGGAACCGGGAATACGATTCCCAAGGTCTGATTGCACGACTGACAGACAGGAATTAGGGACGGATTCTCTGTCGAGAAAGCGTTCTGTCTGACAAGAACATCTCGAGAGACAGATGACGTGGGGCTGTGATGAACAGACTAAAGTGAAATGATCTTCCTTTTAATTAAAAAGATCGTTGGTGGTGGTATTTTATTGTTTTAGTAAAATACTTGAGTTATGTCGACGCGCCTGTAGACTAATGTGAAGTGATCTTCCTTTTTATTTTAAAGGTAGTTGGAAGTGGGATTTCATAGTTATCTTTATATTTATATTTTGGTTTTTGTCTTTGAAGTTGTGTCTATTTTCTTCCTACAGTTGTTTTTAAAGCAATCAGGAATTTTTTCGTTGATTTGAATGCCCCTGTAGTGTTCGAATAGAAATAGTGTTAAATTGGCTTGTGATACAAATGGGCATGAGACACAATATCCCAAAGTAGCAATACGAACCCCCTCGAAGTATGATTTATATATTTAAGAAGGTTATTTAGAACTATAAGACGAGGAAAACATAATGCATTCAAGTTCTATTTAAAATTGAGACAAAAAATATTTGTATCAGTTGATGGACGAATATAAATTAAGCAAAATGCAACGGAAAGTTGAACACACAGTAAAAGAATGCAGATTCAAAGCAACAGAACCATATGATTTCAGACTAGCGCTGATATTTTAAGTTAAACTAATATTTGAATTCTTAAACCGACAAGGATCACCGACATCGACTCTTGTTTAATGCGAGATCAACAATCATCCAAACACCCAAGTAAAATAATCAAACTTTCAGATTGCACCAAGATAAAACCAGGTGAAAAAATCTAAATATTTAGCAATGAATGATGTGAAATTTTTAAGCAGACTTACGTTACAATTCTAAAACAAAAGGCTCTTTATTCCACCACACGTGCCTCAGATTGAAAACAACATTCACTTCCTTTTACCAAACCTCTATTAACTTCATTACCCGATTACATCATTCAAATTGAAAACTGTTCAAATTTTGTGATGCGATGCGAAGCAGCAAATGAATACGGACGAAGGAAGCTTTTTGAAAATATTATCATGGAAGTTGGTTTACGGGAGCAGCTCTGGTTTTCTCATGCATCCTAGATGGGACAGTGTCCGTGCGCTTCCAGGGGCCATCTTCCCGGATCGTGGAATTCATGCATGACATCGGGAAACTTTTGATCAAGAAGCTATTCCGGAGAACGTGGAAATCTGCTACGTGATGCAACCTATAGCACCAAACTCAATGTTGACCTCCACTGTTTCTTGACATTTCCTTTTTCAAATATTGCTGAAATTCACTCGTCTTTGTTTGTTCACTTCAGCTTGCAGATGACATGTTTGTTGGTGGATGTATTGTTCGGTGATGTAGAACTTATGACGTTAGTTTACACAGAGGCTAAATGAAGACATCAATTTATGTGTCCACATTGTGATGCTTCCACAAACATGAACTTGAAAAAAAAATTCGTGAAAGGTCTTCGCTGAGATAGAGTGAATCAAATAGATAACTGCGCAGTAGTACGTCTACTTTTTATCTGTAAAATTAGTACTGAGATAGATTAAAATCAAGGTTATTTTTCATTTTTTAGCAAAGATACCCGTAGCTATCACGTGTTGTACAACTTGAATATTAGTCTCGAAGGAATAATTCACATTCTTCGAACGATCAAACATACGTCCCGCCTGTTTAGACATTCCCTTCAGAATTACAAAATGGGACGCATTAGCTGGTTTCTAAGTAACATGCAACAACAAATATATTCAGAGCCTGTCTGACATGAAAACTCTTTAATCTACTCTCAGATGAGAAACTGTTAAAAATGTCTGCAACTACTACCTCATTAGTTCAGCAATTACCTCGTTACCTCATTAACTTCTTATTTGCAGCACAAGATTCAATTTTTCGTCCCAAATATTCCATCAATCGACTAAATTATTTGCAGAAGTTTGTTTGGAAACTACACTTACAAGTTTTTTGAAATATTCTGTACGTCAAATGTTGCAATTCATTCATGTACAGTTTTTAGAGTAAGAGTTTTAAGTATTATACTAGTAGCAATATCTATTGATAAAAACTTTGAGAACCTTCATTTTTTTACTGAAAATTCATGAAAATTTCAAAAACATGTGCGCATTGATATTGTGATCGTGAAAAATATTCGAAGAAATCGTAGAAATTATGTTGTGTATGACCATAGAATGTCGCTAGAAATTGATCTGCCTTTCCATTTCATTACGGAATTTTCATCATTATTTTCAAAGAGAAAAAAATGCTTCATACAGCATACGCAGTGGAATGATTCTGCATATAATTCAATAGAATTTTATATTATTAAACGAGTAAAGCTATCATCTAATTCATTTAAACTTTCTTGCTCGTTGTGATAGATTAGCTTTACTTGAGAGAATTAATTCATTCACAAACAATACAAATCACTAAATTTCGAAAGTTGTGATTTGAAAAAACATGGCGTATACTTTTGACACAAAAAACAAACGCTGTCTAAAATCTTGAACTGTATTTGCTTCTCCGCAAATGAAGCCAAAAACGAATCGCATAAGTACTTCAAATGCATTAACAGAGTTCATATCCACCCTATTCAAGTGTTTTGCAAACAAACGAAGTAAATACTTGAAAAAAGAACACAATTAAAATCAAGCGACCGTCGCCTCAACGTTGGGACGTCATTTGGCAGCGGACGACTGCTTTGCAGCCGTAACCAGCGACCAAAACTCGTCCATAATCGGCCGGGCCGCATCGTAACCATAACCATAACAGTTCAAGCGATAACCTCCTTGACCCAAAATTTTGCAGCTGCCTTTTAAAGAGTTTAATCCTGTTTGCTCGGCGACTGCCTCTGGGCTGTAAAATTTGAAGACTGCCTTCCCACCGTTTGTAAATTTTGCTTGAGTTGCGCACTGAAAATGAACATAAGGAACTAAAAAAATAAATCACTTGGATAGCTGCTGTAGTAAAGTTCAAATAGTCCATGGTTATTCTTAGTGTTTATTCTAAAAGTGTTATTCCTCATTTTATGATTACTGCTGTGATTGTTGATTCTGTGTTCTACGAAAACTAGACGAAAGCACTCGAAAGTATGATGGTGTACACTTCCATGGGTTAGTCACATTTTCACGATAATTTATTTGCTTATCTCCATTGACCTTTTAAGACCATTGACCTTTCTCCATTGACCCTTTCATTTCCAATACCCAGAAACCTTAATGCCAAATTTGGTTTCTGGGTCTTGGATTCCTAATGGCAAGTATGGTTACTGGGTCTTATATTCCTACTGGCAAGTTTAGTTTCTTGGTCTTGAATTCCTACTGACAAATTTGGCCCTGGGTAAAGAATTCATAATGGCAACTTTGAAAGAATTCTGTTACGGTTTCAGAGATCTGGTGTTTATTTTCATTCTGTATTTATTTAAAGCTTAATTATCTTATTCTAGCTTTGCAGAGTTGAGTATTTTAATGTTGAACATCGTTGAATAAAAAAATGGTCCTTGATTTATTGGGATCACTCAAACAATCCGAAATTAATTGAATACTTTTTTGTACCTATAGTTTGATGCGTTATATTTTCACTTATCGAAGCGTTCAAATTTGTAAGGCAAAATAGAAAAGTCATTAAAATTCATATCAAATTTGATGCACTTGCGAACCATTTTAGTGTGTTCATTGGAAATGCTTTGGATAAATTTACAATGATTTTAAAGAAGCTAAGACCACACGCTGCTCATCAATCAGTATATCAAGCTACAATGCTGTTCCAATGACTACGACCATGCTCTGCTGTAGTGGCATGTTTTTTCCCGATGTATTTACTCGTCACTGAGCTCTAACTTCAGTGTGCCTCACTCCCACTCACGCATCTAGTCTACTCAGTTTTTTCAGTGAGTAAAAATATTATTCAAAACATTCATCCCCCTCAGAGTGCACAAGAAAGTACTGTGAGAGAAATTTTTACATGTGACACGAAATGCGATTTTTTTGTTGGATATTGTAATGATTTGGATATTTAGTTAGAACTATACTAAAGAGTCTGCAAATTGTGTATCCGGTAATAATCTGCCGGAGTAAAATATTCTGATGTTTCAACAAAACAGAAGCGGAAGTTTTTAACAAAACTTCAGCCATAATTTCAGTTTCAAATTCACAATTCATTTGTGAGCTTGAGCGATTTACATCATTATCACATCGAAAAAATGACGATCATTATTGTTTCACATTTTTATTGAGGAAATTGACCAACATAACATGTCAAAAAGTTAGGTATGTAGATTTCAGTTGGCATTAAAGAAAGCTCAAGTACTGCAAACGAGCTTCACTCATGCGATTTACAGAAGCGCATTTTCAAAGAAGTTCAAATAAAAAGTCTTATCAACATTAGATTTAAATGTTCTAAGATTTCTAATGCGATGCAATATTCCCAGAAAATAGCACTTAACGCATGTCTTTGAAGCAAAATCCGTTTCTTTCAACACCTGCATGCTTGAAAAAGTGTTTTTTCAGATGTGTCTAAACTATTAAAAAGCATTTTTAGTTTTTTTTCTAATTTTCGATAATTACATATTGAATGGACAGAGTACATAAACAAGCCTTTCAATATACTTCAGGTGCAAAGATATTTTCGAATCTTTCCCCTTCACTAAGCTTTGAATGCAATGTCTTGAAACACAGTATATTTCGAGACCCGGATTAACGTTGTCACTAGCAGTCCAACAACAAAAATAACAATTTATTCTCACCGTTAGACAAACTTCGCCCAAAAATATCCGCCGTCTCTAAGCCCCTAATTTAGAATTCTTTCAGTTCTTTAAATAAAAGAAGGAAAACTTATGGCCTGTAGTATCGGTTCATTTCCTGCTAGCCACGGTCGCAGAGAATCGAATACCTTTTGTGCCAGGCTCTTGAGAACCCGACGGTCACGATTTATTGAAAGTCTTTGGAAATTTTTCACACAAAGCTGGACATGTAAATTTTGGGGAAAGTCCTTTCATTTCGATACCAAGCAGATGTTTCCATATTTTAAACGAATAGTGCTCTATAAAGTAGTAGTTCTATGAATAGTGAGCTATGAAGTAGTAGTTCCGTGAGCAGTGCTCTCTATTGAGGAAAAAAGTTTATTGTTATCAAAAAATCGCGTTTTACGTAATCATGAACAGTTGAATGATATTACACGGAATGACTTGTTATGCTATGGATATACTAACCTTTTCAAAGGTTAAATTATCATTCCCGCGTGTTAACTTCTCAGAAAGTCAGTGAAATCAAAGGTCAAATGCATACTTTTTCCTATGTAGCGCCTGATGAGAAAATTAATTTTATTAAATACAGTTCGACAAGACAAAATAAAACAACCAGAACGCTAGGCCAAGTTTATTGATATGTTTCACATTGGATAAAAACTAACAGTTTTGAACTTTAGGCAGATGAATTGTTTGGGAGATCGAAAGTAAGAGTTGATCTCAACTCATGCTACATATTTTGGAGCGTAAACTGAGTATCCTAGTTGAGTTGAGAGAAAATTTTTGGGGTCTTCTTCTGGCGGATAATTCATTTATACACGCGAATTTTATTTATACCTGAAGACAAAATGTTAATTTAGGGTGATTTTAGGACTAGCAATTATTCAGAGCAAAGAATGTAATACGTGATGAATGCATTATCAAGCACTAGATATAAGTTAATCACTAGGAGTCTCAAATACAAAAAAATGTGATGTTCATTGACAAGAGTATGTTAGATTTGATGTATGACGAGCCACACAAGGCATTCTCTTCTTGTCATTCAACATTCGGTGGAGTCCAATTGGTGGAGAAATTGTCCTTCAAATTCGTGACAGTGGATTTACAACGGTTTGATTTATTGCTTGACGCTCACATTCTCTGATTTGAGAATAATTATCCCACTCACTTTCTGTCATTAAAACTCCTTTGGAGTTTTATTGGTGGAAAAACTAGTGAAGTTTTCACGCTGTAATATACAGTTTGACACTTTAAATGCTCTGATATGGCAAAAGTCAGCCCACACACTTCCTGTCATTCAAACTTCGGTGGATTTTCATCGGCAGACAAATTATTCAAATTAACGTCAGTGGTTTTTGACTCTAATATTCACTGTTTGTCGCTTTACATCCTCGGATTTAACAATATTCAGCCTACCTAAGCGACCTACCAGTTAAATTTCAGCACAGTGACGCGTAGAAAGACGTCTTTGTGCATTTGGATGGCGTTGTGACATTCGAAGACGTGAATTGCCAAAGAAAACATTTTTCTCAAGTTATTCTGACAGCCATCACCATTGTGACAACCCTCACTATTACAAAAGGTTTGTTTGTATCGCAGAATGCAAGATTTGGCCCTTGCCCAACTCTCCTCTTTTCTGGGAGAAGAATATTCTTAAAATGGGTAAAATTATTATTCAAATCGGGGATAGACATAGAAAAAATCGGAACGTTTTATTCTATGTGTAATTCTCAAGCTTTTAACTGTCAGTACACCTATATCTAAAAATTAAAATTTTCTGCGAATACACAAGCGTTTGCGCATTCATTCGTATAACGACAAACACGAACCTCTGGCACGTGTTTAACAAATCTTGCGATTGTTTCCTGTCGCTCAAAAAGAAATAATTTAAAATGCAACTCCTTGAACAGCAAATCCAGAAAAATGTATTAATTAGGGAACAAGACTATTGTACAAGAGTTACATAATTTACCGATAAGATTGATCCAATTTAATCCCTTTTGCACTTCAACATTTCAAGATTTATTTCATTTTTATCCCCATTTGAGAAAGATAGAAAGATTTGCATTTTGGGTGACGTGGGTTAATTAAACTGAAGTTCAATATTCAATACAAATATGAAATAATTTTATAGACCAATTACAACAAATGATGAACATTTAAAAGATCGAGCCTTTATTCAGTTTTCATTAAATATTTGGGAAAATTAATTTCGTGACTACTGGTCGGTCAGCACTATTATGAAAATTTATTCAGTGATCACCGATGGGTTACACCACAGTCAAAGTAGTAAGACTCTTTAAACTCAATCTAAATTTAACAATAGTTCAACGAAGTAAGAATTTGCAAACTTTATCGGTGGTTGAAATCCATCTTGGTTGTTTTCGGGATTTTCCATTAAATTCACGGCACCTGGAACTTGATTCGTGTGACCGCTCCCACGCAATGTTCAGACGCTCTGTGCGTTTGATCTGACCACAAAACTTGAGAACAATTAGAGCTTGGGTGAACATCACGATAATAACCCTAATGGAATGACAAATACAAAATTTGCGCTTTATTTCCCAAAAAGACAATTTGAATGTAAAAAATCAGCGAATTCATTGATTTCTGCTTACATGTGGTCACTTTCTTTGCTTTAAGACCACCTATTTCATTTTTAATTTTGTCCCGTTGGGAGTTTTATAATTCTAGCTCATGTAAATTGCGTGTTCATGAAGGCAGTATCTTCGTAAATATTATACATTACATTCATTTCCTAAATAACTCCAGCATTGATGCTTCTAAGCTTGAGAATAAAAAGCAAGGCGAAAATCGCTACACGAATAGTCATTTTTATTAAAAATTATCATATAAAACAGAATGTTTCGGACTAACTGTCCATCTTCAGCAAAAAATCTCTGTAAAACGAAACCAAAGAGGAAAAAAGTAATACACTAAAGAAGTATCAATAAAAATCTAAACATTGAATAAACACTAAAAACGGTAAAATAAAATATGAGGAAAAACTGAGTAGCTGAATTAGGTGTTGGTAATATGAAGCGGCAAAGCACTTTGGGTGTCATTCAGTATAGGTTTCTTTTTGTAAATATGCAGAGATTCGAGAAGGCGCAGATCTGTTCTGTAAGAGGTACCGGCTAAGATTTTAAAATCATTCAAAGAGACCGGAACATCGCACTCTTCTGCATGAGATCTAACAGAGGACAGTGGGGGAGGACCCAATAGGAAGACCAGTTCTGCAACTACGCCCAGCATGCTCGGAAACAAAGTCATCAGGGTACGACAGGTAGAACCAACTTACCGCGATTCACAACGTGAACAACTGTATTGGTACACCAGAGACGAGCACAGTGAGGGTGGCAGTTTGTCTTTGAAACGATATAGAGAACCAATTTTAAAATTATTCACGAGGATCATTTGAACTTTGAGCTGCAGGAAAAACTTATTAATAAGAGATTTAACATCCTCGCTTCGTTTGAATGATTGATCTCCAAAATACGGCAACTTCACATAGAAAGCTTGTTGTGCACAAGATTGAACAGATTGAGAATTATCATAAAGTTTTGACAAAAATTTATTAATGTGCCTGTCAACAACAGAAGATGGAAATCCGTTTTTTGCAGAATATCCTCGAAAAATTCGAACTCTCTGTGTAAGTATTGAAAGTTAGAACACACATTATACGCTCTATGGACGAAACTACGAATGCCGCAAACCTTAAAATTGTATGAACAAAAGCTAAAAAAGCTAGTCCCGCGCCCAGAAAAAGTTTTCTTTCGGAAAACAGAGCACTGAAAAGTATTGCCAACTCTCTCCACACAAGCATCAAGAAAAGGCAACCTCTCATTGTCTTCGTCTTCCCTAGTAAATCTAATATTGCTATGACGGGAATTTAAATATTGGAGGAAGAGGTCAGCATATGTCTTATCTCTGGACAAAACAAAGGCGTCGTCAACATACCGCTGGGAAAATACAGGCCTAAAAACCGGAGGACATCCTTTTAACCAGTTTTGTTCATGGTGGCACAGAAATATATTAGCAAACGTTGGGCCTAAAGGTAAACCCATGCCCATTCATTTCTGCATAAGTAGTGCCGCTTAGGTATGATCTTTCTCATTTAAGCCAATTCAATCCTTGAATAATTCCAGGTCAAGTCCAATAATATATCAAAATTTTCTTGAAAAGCACTTTTGCACAATTCCCACTTTGGCCCAAGATTGCTGTTTCAAGCAATTTTCAAAGTCCTTTTTTAAATCGTTGACGATGAATAGTTCTCACTGGGAAGATATCCCGCTATTAAAAGCGAAAAGCTGCTTTCTTCTAATTGAAATTAGATTAACGACTGAATTCAACTGCTGAACAAGATTGAAACTTTGTATGACAGTGAGTCATATTCCGTAAGAATGACTGTAACTCATTTTAGACTCCCTAATACTCAATATGAAGTGACATTGACATGAAAAGATGATAACATTCATATTTGATCAACAAATCATACAAACATGCTAAAAGTCTGTGAACCCTAATCTGAAACACTGATTTAATTTCAAAAGCAAAATTTCAGCAAACCAACTTCTTATTCAACATTCAGTGTTTAAAATTTTTCAAGTTCAACGAACAAACTTTTAAACGAAATGCTGGAGCAGTCGCTGACTGTTTTCTTTCTCGGGCCATTCATTGCCTGACGAAAACCATGAACTCTTTCTCGAATTTAACGATGCAAGCGTCGAACATGCATTGTGATGAGGCTGGCCAAAGTTAGATCTTCTCCGCCTTGAAAACATTCGGGGCCAAAAAGCCATTAATTTGTGAAGGTAAATTGGGGAACGCTCAATGGGTTTGGGCCAAGCAGAAGAGAGGTCAAGTTGGGCTCCCCAGAGAGGCGCAGGGTGTGGTCAGACGGAGTTCTTCCTCCCCATTCTGCTATTTTAAGCTTAAGCAATTCTCTGCTTGCCGAGAGAGGGTCCCGGCCGCCCTGATATCGCCACGCTTCCAGTGCTTCCACGGACCATTTTCGTGACACCAGACCATCAAATCCATACAACCGTCGTCTGCTGGATCTCTAGTCGCAGCCATACAATATTAATCTGCCATACGCTGTTAATCGTATATCTTCTGGAGTTTAGCGCGGTCTGAATACATATTTAGCTTGCGAGAGCATGCATTCCTTTACAATGAGCTTAAACGAGAATTTAGCATCCAAAAGCAATTTCTTGCTCTGACATACGGGTATACAATCATTTTCAATGCGCTTAATTAAGTAAGGAATAAACATCCAAAACTTTATCCTTCCCAGACATGCACACTTTTTTCCCATGAGAAGGATGGAATGTCACATGAAAAATACATATGATAAATTTAACCTAAAATATAGTTATACATACATGAAATAAATGCTTTCGTGACGAAAACTATGATCGTAACAACGTTCGAAAGAATAACATTACTTCCTTAAGTTTTCTTCCAGTCAAGTGAACGTATAATTATTGGCAGCTGGTAACATTAACCTTCGAATCAGGAGCTAAAGGGTTTCAGACACCTGTTTTGTATTAGCATCTTTCAGCACACGAGTACAAGCTTGTTTGGCGTGTGCCTATCAGAGTTATACGTGGTTCTAGGTCAAAAATTATTAAAAAATCCAAATCTATTCAGATGGTCATGGACTTCGAATCAAAGTATTAATGAAAGCAGCAAGTACTACTGTGTGCTCCGAAATTTGCGAAAAGTGAGTCTAAAGCAGGGCTTGCACTGCACACATAGACGATCAATTTAATTGTCATTATCATTGACTCAATATATTGATGAGATTTTTTTGTTGCCCACAAAGTCAATTAATTGACGATCGTCAATCAAGCCCACAGACGATCAATTAAATTGTCAATATTCATCATTGTCAATTATATTGATAATAAAATTGATCGTCTATGGGCCGCTTTAAGATAGTTGTGCATTCTATGGACTACGTTGGTTAATCGAGCAATTGCGATATTTAGGGTCCATTTCAAGAAAAAGTCCAGTCCTTCTGTCGAACGTTTTTCAGTGAATATCTTAACGTTTGCTCGAAGTTTTTCCCCCTTGAGTTATGATGAACTAACTATTCTGGTATTCATTGAATGAAAAACACGAAGAATTGGCTGTGAGGTTCTTTCTTATCCATTAATTTAATGTACTGTCCTTAGGGTGGAGACTATTGTGCGGTGAAACATTGAAGTTGAAATTGGGGTTACAGCGAAAAAACGATCATGAATGGAAGAATTACTGACGAACTATAATAAGAAACAAACTACTGAAAAATCGAAAGAAATTGCGTACTGTAAATGGAAAACGATATTAATTGAAAGATCAAATCACTAGCAATTGAAAACGAATTCATGCAAAATTAATGAATCAACACATTGAGCGCATCAAAACATGCGCCAATTAATCGCTACTCTCCTTCACATCCACAGCTGACAATGAACTGAAAATCGAAATGGTAGCATTAATTGATTTGCTTCAAGGTTTCTCTTCATATTGTGTACTATTGTGGGTAATTTAGTCATGATAAAAAGGTTTCACACACACTTTCCACAGTCACTTGCAATGAGTTGCTCTTTCCTTCAGCATCATAAACTACTGACTACACCTTTTTCACTTCAGATCAATCCAAGTCAAGTTCAATTTAATCCAAGTCAGGTACAATTTAATCCAAGCCAAGTACAATTTGATCCAAGTCAAATTCAATTTAATCCAAGTCAAGTTCAGTTTAATCCAAGTCAAGCACAATTTAATCGAAGTCAAATTCAATTTAATCCAAGTCAAGTTCAGTTTAATCCAAGTCAAGCACAATTTAATCCAAGTCAATTTCAATTTAATCAAAGTCAAATTCAATTTTATCAAAGTCAAGTTCAAATTAATCCAAGCCAAGTTCAAATTAATCCAAGTCAAGTTCAAATTAATCCAACCCTAAGTTGAGTTAAGAATTCACTTAATCACTTGTTAATTTGAGCTTTTTTTGTGTTAAATATTTATCTATTGGATGTGATGAGCATGAAAAACGTTTTTCCTTTCAGCAAGGAATACATAAAATTTCTGCAATATAAAAACAAGCTGTCGTAACATGTGGTAAGTATCCAGCATCAGGATGCAGAGTGTGATTCAGATCTTTGAGCGGAGTAACAGATAGAAGTCAATTATAAAAACTTCGTATTATACTGCACATCAAAGTTATTTTACAACTCTACATTAATGGCAGTATATATGCATCCATTCAAATATTTGTGTTCAAAGGCAATTTTATGCTATTCATACACATAGTAGTCTCGAGGATTTATTTACACTCATATAGAGATTTGTGTGCGTGAAATTCCACTTTATCACATAAATAAAATCATAGATGCACACAACTACACAAGATTACTACTGGACGATATGTATATTTAACCTTAAAAGAAATATAGCAACGACATCTGTTTTTGCTTGTTCAAACGATTTTTGTAAAAAACAAGTTACAATTTATTTCATCGACAGAGATGATATATTTGCCTTGGCCTTCTCATTTGAAGGGATGACATAATTTTGATTGCTTATGCAGGATTGTATCTGTGTAGTAATGTAATCCTATAAATTGTAATTAAATGGTATCGTACATAAGTACTCAATGAATCGCATTTGCAAATTTCTTTTAAAGGTTAAATCTACATATCGGCCAATAATAATCTTTTGTACTTGCATGCATAGATGATTTTACATTTGTGATAAAGTGGAATTTCACGCAAATAAATCTCTACATGAGTGTAAATGAATTCTTGATACTATCATACTGTGTGTCTGTGACACAAAATTACCTTTGAACATAAATATTTGAGTGGGTGCATAGCACCATTAATTTAGAATAGTAAAACAACTTTAATGTGTAGTTTAATACGAAGTTTTTAAAATTGACTTCTATCTGTTACTCCACTCAAAGATCTGAATCACACTCTGCCTCCTGATGCTGGATACTTGCCACATTTTACGACAGCTTGTTTTTATATTGCAGAAATTTTATGTATTCCTCACTAAAATGAAAAACGTTTTTCTTGCTCATCACATCCAATAGATGCATAATTAACTCAAAAAACGCTCAAAATAACGAGTGATTATGCCAATTCTTAACTCAACTTAGGGTTGGCTTAATTTAAACTTTGCTTGGACTAATTTGAACTTGATTTGGATTAATTTAAACTTGACTTGGATTAAATTGAACTTGACTTGGACTAATTTGAACTTGACTTGGATTATTTTAAAGTATGAAAGGTGTAGTTCTACATCCCTGTTGTTCCACACGCATCGAACACTTTCGTTTTCTTCCTTAAGTTTCTATTCCATCCTTTACCTTCGTTTCCTTCCGCTAGCTTATTTTCCTCAGGCAAAGTAAAACTAACCATCTAGGTATCCTCAAGTGCCTCTTGCTTTCGATCAGCATCTTAAAGTAAATCCGCCTGTGACCTCGGCGTCTGGAATCGCCTCGGCCCTCGCATCCAGGCAAGTAATTCCAGCTTGTGCTTTATTCATTGCTCCCAGGTGCGGGGTGCTGCGTTCCTGCCACTGTACACTGCAGCTGCTCTGTACACTGCTGCTGCTCTGTACACTGCTGCTGCTCTACGCTGTTCAGAAGACTGCATCTTCTTTCTTTGCATTGTGTAGTTCGAACACTATTGGGGTTGCACTCGCAGCGAAAAAAGGCACAGTCACCATATTGAATGAAGTTTATTAGCTTTAGTAATTTACTTCTTAAAGCAGTTAATCTGTTTATGAACTTAGAGCTACAAGTATAGTGTATATTTGAGCAATTTTAAATGGTCCTGTAGCAAATTTACAGGTTTATATTTGAGCTTCAACATTCGAACCTATCTTAACCATCCCTAACCTGGCGTAACGTAAACTGACGATCAATTTTCTACTGACTGATGTACGAGCTCAGTTGTATAAATAATACAGGGTGAACTGTTTTTGCTAGAAGATTAGCAATGGAATGAGGAAGTATACTCTGTTGTATGTACAGTACTGTTTTTTGACAGTATACACGAATTTCAGCCGAAAAATCATTAAAATTATCAATATTTGCTTTTTCAAGTAAATAGGAAGGTACAATTCACGTAGCATGCTGGTGTATGTACACTGTCATTTCAAACAGCCCACACTCGGTAGCATGAATAGTTATTGTACAAGAAAATCACAAACACTCTCCCAACGCATTTGATCAGTCGAAGATAACACAGAATGTGCGAAAAAGTGCTACGGCAACTCAGCCTCTTTTATCCTTATGGGATGACTTTCCCGTCTCTGGATTGAGTAATTACATTTCTTTTGATCTAAAATTTGGTAGCAATACAATTTTCATCAGGACAACTGTACCCGCAGAGTAATTGACCTCTCCTGGGTAATTGCTTTCCCTGATTGTCTCGGTTATTAAAGCTATGAAACTCAAAGGGGTGAATGCGAGTAGTTGTATGAATATTTCAGACACGCTAAATGGTAAAAGTATTTGCAAAAAATTTACTTGCTTTAATAATTATCTGACATCAGCATAGACTGTATAAGCGACATTTAAACGTTAACAAATTACAGGATTAGGTGAGGTTAGGATGCGTGTTGGTAGGTTGGTGTAAGTTAGGTTAGCTTACGTTAGATTGAGTTGATGTTAAGTTAGGCTAGATTGGGTTTATTTGGATTAAGTTTGGTTGTATTGGGCTTAGTTGTATTGGGTTTGATCCAAACTAGACATTTGAAAATTTTTAGGTCATTGTCATACACTCGTAATTATTCAAGTAACAATAATCCGGTGAGTTCTTGTTCTTCAGGGGTAGTTGTCAGAAATCAATTGTTCGAATTCAGTTATCTTAGGAGCAATCATCCTAGTTCCCTTTGATTTCTAACAATCTGCAAAACCTACTCTTTGTAAGGAATAATATTGAGAGTTAAAATAATATGAAGATTGAAAAGTTGTAAATAATGGCTACAAGTATCGAAAAATACTAATCGGGTTATACCTTTTGAATGTTTTAGGAGCTTTACAAGCCACTGCTGGGTTACTCGTCAGAACATAACAGATTTAATTGACACGAATCACTTGATAATCTATGGCTTTTTAGAACAAACGTATCTTGTGAAGGAATAAATTCTCTTCAATGGAATGCATGAGTTTAATTTCTGATCCACGAGGGAACAATTGCGTCTTTTTTTCCTGAATCCCCTACTGTGCGGTAACTTCATATAAAATTAAAGAAAGAATTAATGCTATCAAAGAACCGGACACACAGTTGTTTTTATTTAAGCTTGCCATTTCCGTGAGTTAGGATGTACTCATACAGTCGAATTATTTCAGTGAAGAGTTTACGATATTTGAATAAGTTATATTCAAAATGAAAAATTTAACCTCTTCCATTTATACGTCATCAAATGTTGATCCCCGATTCTACTGTTAATAAAATGATTAGCAAGCAAAAAAAATGTAATTGGCATTCAAATACACTGTTTAAAGACTTTTAAAATGAGCATTCGACTGAAGATCTCCACATACAAGCGTGAATAGGGTTGGGATCTCCATCACACTCAGGGGGTGATGGAGGTATTTCCGCTCTACACGTACTTAAAATATTTATAGACATTGTTTCATAGTGACAAAGTAGTAAGAGAACTTCAACCAACACACTAGTCATGGTGACAAAGTGGTAAGAGAACTTCAACTGATACAAGAGTCATGGTGGCAAAGTGGTGAAGAGAACTTCAACTGACACACTAGTCATGGTGACAAAGTGGTGAAGAGAACTCCAACTGACACACGAGTCATGGTGACAAAGTGGTGAACTGACACACTAGTCATGGGGACAAAGTGGTGAAGAGAACTTCAACTGACACACTAGTCATGGTGACAAAGTGGTGAAGAGAACTCCAACTGACACACGAGTCATGGTGAAGAGTCTTGCAGCTAAGTTGAAACTCCACCAGTACAAGATTGCCCTGAAGCAGAAATTAGGGCTGAAAAAACATTTCTTATACGAGATATTTGTCCATCGTCTAAAATAGTGAAGTTCATCCGAAGATTTTAAATTTAGATTATTTCTTATGAACTATTTTCCGATTCGTAGAGCATATTTGTATAAAACGTCATTTCGTGACCATACTTATTCTCATTCCAGACGTGCTATCTTCAAATCGTCTCTATCCCCAGAACCTCATTAATCTATGATCACAAAGATATAAATACACAATAATTAAGACAGCTTAAGATTATTCCCGTATTTAAAGCCACGCATTCTAATTCTCATTCAAAAGTGGAAATAAATACATTCCGAAACGTACACTTTCATAGAGAAATGAAAATTCTCCGTTTCAATTTCTCAGGAGTACTTAGCTTGAGTAGAGACTATTCATAAGCCCTGGGACTCGCTCGAATAGTTAACTGGAAAAAGTTCTCACTGGAAGAGTTGGGTTCAGTAGCCCCGCTAACTGGGTAAACTTGATACCAAGTTGCCGCAGACAATTAGGCTAATGCACCTGGGCCAAGTCGCTATCACTCACCTGGCCCCCAAGGAGGAAAGGTCTAGGTTATCAATCTGATTTTTGGCTCATTTCGGTCCAGTGAGGAAGTGCGATGAGCGCCTTTCCAGCCAGACGCAGCAGACACGAAGCCTCGCAATCATCAACTCCAATGACTCACGCATAAAATGCGATTCCATTACTTAATTACAAAATGCAGCAGCTCTCACGTCGTTGAAATGTGATGGCACTTTTCATGTTGCCCAACCTCTTGTTTACCTGCAATGAAAATAAGGTTTTCTGGCACGTTCGCTGTTTCTTGAAGTGGTATGACCGTGTTTTTTGAACATCCCATGTCATAGAACAGAGAATTTCGTCTATTAAGCTGGCTTTCGGTGATGTTCTATTCGTGACGTAGAATTCATAGAAGACGTAAACTAATTGGAAGAAATAGTCTGAGAAAACACGGTTTGTTGCTGAGAGCCACGTGGAACATAGGACTACGTCTTGCATTTCTATTTAACGATGTTTGTTGAGTGGAATGAAAATATTGAGAAATACCTTCTACTGCAAGAATATACTCTTACAATGAAACGGGTGATATGTAGTAGGTCAAGGTGGATCTATTTTCATAAGCTTTAGCTCAAATTCCTCAATATACAATCGTGCGTTTTCGCGAATTCTAACTAAATAATGTAATGTTCAATATTATTACTATTAATATTAGCATTTACAGTTTTAAAATTAATTTTTCGACCATGTACCCCATTTTTTCTTTGGCTGATTTCTCCCCTCGCATAACCTTTGCCGTTTAGTTTTCGAAAATCAATGCGCTTCTGTAAGAAAATTAAATGCTCATTTCCATCATTTCAAGATTCGTCAAACGTGTTGCGCGTAAAAGCCCAAAAATTTGCTCCCAAGCTTGGGAATATTTTTCATTTAAGGTAGTCAGAAATCCTTAACAGCTGAAGGTAAAAACAGCTTAAGTAGCTTAAATGCGAAGCTTATTTGACAAGGACACCCTTGAATGTATTTTTATTTGAAGTAATTAAGCCTGGTCAATGTTAAGGACACTGAAAGAACACACCATCAAATCTGTGTTGCAGCCCTCGGGACACAAACTGATCAAATTGGTTGATGCTCATTTCAATTCTAATTTCGAAAAGTTCTTGAATAAACACGGATCGTTTTCGATGTCAGTTGGTGACAATCATTTAATGGCATTTTATTTACTCCTAATTGCGTGTTATAGATAGCGCAGTTTGAAGTTGGATGGTCATAGTGAACAGGCGATCTCTTCTTTTTCTTCTTGTTATTTGCATGTAACTTTTTTTTTGCATGTGAAATAAGTCTAATTATGTTGAAATTAGACCTAAGTTCCTTTTGATTCATTTCAAAAACAAAAAAAATAATCAAATATGATAAGATCTTTTGGCTCTGAATCCTCTTTCAAACCTTCTTCTTAATTTTATGACAAAAGTTTCTATTTTCCTCTTTTATTCATTTATACTTTCTTCATTTCTTCGAGCGTAAAACAAAACACGAAACCAAGAACATGCCACAAGTGTCCGGCATAAAAACTTCAGAGAAGCGAAAGTAAAATCGGAAGATTTTACTTTTTCTGCGGCTGCCCAAAATCAGAGCAGAATCCGAGGATCAAATTACGGCTTGGCGAGTAAACTGATAAGAAACTCGAGGGCTCTCCACCCTCCCCAGCGCGGGGGGAACCAGCAGTCGGGGACGTTAGAAAAACTTCTCTTTGATGACTGATGAAGTTGACGCACCTGGGGTGCTTGGGATTTCATAAGTCCCTAAAAACATCGACGGTCCGTTAATTAAGTGCGGCGTTTTTCAAGGAAAATCAGATATTTTCTTCTGCGTTTCAAATGGTGATATGAAAAATTATTCTGATTGTTTGTCTTGCTGAATGGATGATAAACTTGGATGACTGGGACTCGCTGACGGTTAAATAAAAAGCTTAAAAGTCGAGTCATTTTTATGTGTAATGTCTTTGCGATTTATAACTTTAAATAATACATACTGTTGAATGATGTTATTGCAAAAGAGCACTTCTAAGAAACCGCCAAAATCATTAAATTAATTGATGACCGAGCGATGCGTAAGAAGGGAAATATTATTATAAAAGGCAACTAGGAAAAGTTTTTGAAGGATCTAATAATTGAGACCGAAACCAATCGTTAGAAAATTGTAAGCATTGTTTTTGCGCCTGATCGTTGAACTTACACGAGATCGAACAGGATGCATGATGGTACATGAATTATTCATAATTTCATCAAATAACAGTACACCACTTCAGAGATCTTCATACGTACTGGATGCCAGGATTGTAGTGTCAAAAAGTAGAAATTTTGACAGTAATTTCAATAAATATTGCAAATATTTTTCATCGGCTCTTCAGTATCACCGGATATTTTCAGTGATTCTAAAATGTTGATAAGATTTCAGGAGCCGCTGTAATAATGACATTCATTTTCAGCAGCAATTTTAACAATTTTTCCTATCATTTTGATGAGCAACGTGGTCAGTGAGTAAAATTTGCATTTACAATTTTTTCTTCCCGTGAAACAAGTTTGTTCATGGAAGTTTCAACGGAACACTTTGTCATTAGTCTCACTTGAGACTATGATTTCGCAGCAATGTATGTATATTTAATCCTATACATACATCAACTAAACTCTACTAACTGCAACTACATTAATCACATTGAAACATTTTTCTGAGTAAAGAAGAAAATGATGTGGATAACTGCAGTAATTGTAAACGACTTTTGCGCGATTTTGTAAGACTTTTGAAATTGAAAAGAAGCAGCCTTCAAATTTAGAACTTCATGAAATCAACACCAAGAAGAGAGTTGTAGATGCACAGGCATTTTCAATTCATCAGATTAACTTGGGCAGAGCTAAATCAATGTTATAGTTCAACAGTAGTTTTATCAACACACAATCATAAAATCGTGTGTGGTGCTTATTTGCGCAGGTATTATGATCCATTTAAAATGAAGTAAATCCAGCCAGTCGGAGAAAAAAACTGCTAAGTAGAAGAAATATACACTTGTAGTAATCCTTTTCAAGCCCTGAATAATAATTTCCTTGAATTAAAAATCGCTTGCTCCTGAAAACTACCGGGGTGAAAGGAGACAAGGTCTGTTTGCTTATGTTTATTTTAATAAAGCCAAGCCCTCGTTTCATTAAATATTAAAGGCTGGTTTGAGTTACAAATGAAGTTTGTCGAGCCTGCAATATCTTTGCTTTTGACTACAAAAAATTTAAAAATTCGTAAGCGTGTAAATCCAAGCAAAAAGATTTCATTAAGCCCGTTCACTACAGTTAGTTTTATGAGGTTTCGTTGCTTGGATTTAGAAATGATTATTTCTAAATTGAAATTAAATGATTGACGCCATTTTGACTAAGAATCGAGAAGTAGATCCTAATCACACTTACTTATATGTATATGATAAAATATACTTATTTCAATATTCTTTCGAGAGCTAATGCAAGACATTAGTGTGAATATTTTAAGAAAACATGTAAGTAGATTATTCAACGACGATGATGTGCTTAGGCTTTACCAAAATTAGTGCTCTAAACTTAAACAAGTGGAAGAAATATAACACATATATACATTTTGCAACGTGCAAAAACATAAACAAAGTACTTTACAGGAATAGAATTTTTCAACAAAAATTAGGTCGTCCACGAGCAAAAGAATTAACGAAATACACTATAGAAATCGAGTTTCGTTATGAAAACTAAGGAAGCCCACGTGTAAAAGAATTATTAAATGAATGTTGAACAAATCTTTTCTTACAATTGACGATCAGCACTGCACAGCTTTTGTCGCTGAAAAACTCAAACATCCATTAATATCTGATGTGCTGGCCCGCTGAGTTCATGATACAACATAAAGATGAGCGAAAATCTCGGTATCACTTTGAAATAATGGTGATCATACCTGCCATGCCGTGTTCAGTAGTCGTTCGCACAGAAATAACACAGGTCTTCATCAGGCGTTCGCCCGCGTGTCTTATTAAGGCTATGAGTTGCAGCTAGAGTTACGTGTTTTGATGCCCACGCAAGAGAGGAAAATTTGAGAGAGTGAGACACAATAGGAGGCTTCTTTCACAACCTCGGTCCGCAAAAAAGTAAATTATTTAGCATCTTCGTACTTTTATCATACACGCCCCTCTGGAAGATTCCTACGTAAGATTTAATGGTTTGTTTAATACATTGTCTGGTTAAACATTTAAAAATTTTATGAGTTTATTTATGAAATTGATTTCAGGGGAGAACTATTTATAATTTAAACATACGTTTCGATATATCACGTCACATGGAGGCTCTTCGAATTACCTTCATGTGTTCTTGCAAACTAATTTTAGATACAGCTCTTGAATTAGAGTGCTAGCAACCGAGGAATAAACTACTTAGACATTTTTTAACCTAACTATTCACCAATCAAACTCAACCAATTATAAATACTGTAATAAATTGTTTTTGTAAAATTTTTTTCAGAATATCACTTAACGCAACCACAGGACGATTTATTAATACACATTATAAAAACTTTGCCCACTTAGGCTTTTTGTTCTAGTTTCAACCGGTAATGTTTTAAGTTGGCGTCATCATTATTTTCAGATTTACCATTTCGCACTGAAACTATCGTACAGTGCATTTGTCCAGCGGTATTTTACATTGAAGTTCATTTCATTTTTATAGGATCACATTGTGCCACAAGCTTCTCGATATTTCTCGAAGGGGGTTCCACGTTCAAGTTTCTATGGCCGAAAGAACTTCAACGTCATCGGAGCTGCAACTCTTCGGAGGAGTTAAATTTCAAAAGGTAGCTTGGATTCCTGGGTCGATATCACGCTACCAGGGACTTGTAAATTTATCTTTTTATTAGGCTTTAAATTTTAGGGTTTCTTGGTTATTTTGACTTTGTTCAATCGTTTGGCTTTAGTGTTTACTGTTGTGAACCCTGCAGTTTCGAAGTCTTGCGCGCTAGTAGAGTTGTCTAACCAAAAAAGATTGTTGTTTTTCAAAACTGTTTACCCAGTTAATATAAAGGATCACACCATTTTCTCGTAGGGTTCGTACAGTTGTTTGAAAGGAAATGAATGAGGCAACTGATTTTTGTCGAAAAATTTAGCATTTGGAGTAAGAACAATACGTTTAAATATCAACTTCCCGTTTATAACGTTGCTGTAGAGACATTTATCACCTAATTACAATCTTGATACGACACGAAAGGAATAAAGAAAGGATATTTCAATTTACCTTTAATCTTCACTTTTGGGCGATAGAGAGAAGGTCATATTTTTTCTAATGTAATCTGAGCTATACATGAAGAGCAATTTCTTTTTCATGTTAAAAGCATTTCCCAGTATTCTCAGTATTCTATCAGCATTTCCCAGTATTCTCAGCATTTTACAAACATTCCTCAGTATTCTCTGTATTTTAAAAACATCATTTTTTAGTATTATTAGTATTCTAAAAACATTTCTCAGTATTCTCAGTATTTTAAAAAAACAATTTTTCAGTATTATCAGTATTCTAAAAACATTTCTCAGTATTATCAGTATTCTAAAAACATTTCTCAGTATTCTCGAAATTCGCTCACGTTTTCTGAACAAAGGGGGCAATAAGTGTTTTCTCGAAGGTCTCGTTGAAACTAAGGGAACGAAGGTGTCAGTTCAGGTTCTTTAGCCCACAAGCAAAGTACACTCGAAGGCGCACCCGCCTCGGCCACTGCGTGACACATCCTCGCTTTAGCAAGCACATTCACCCCCAAATTCTCAATCCCTTTTCATTCCTCGGGAGTTTCCCCATCGCTTCCCCACGCTCCCGCTCTCATTTCGCTCTTTCTTTCTCTTTTCTTTCGGTCTCCCTCGGAGGCCCCGCCCAGAGAGGTCCTAAGCTTCCGCATCAAAGGCTATAACTCACTTTCATATATCCGAAAGAAACACACACGCTCAATATCGAATCCCAGCCTCTCCATCAGCTCAAAATTCATGTTGGGTGGTCAAATGCTCTGAAATATCGCAAAGTGATGCGTTTTCCTCGGGTGGAAGTTGAGGAAAGGACTCTAAGATCACGAGGTGGTGCCATGACGGAGTCCTCTCTGTGTCGGTGAGAGAGCAATCAATAGGGCGGCTCCTCTCGCTCAGCCAACTCGGGCAACGAGAGCCAAGACACCCGCAGACGGAACAGCCCTACCCTTCGCGCGGCCTTCTTACTTATCCTCGGTAATCGAGAGCCTTAAACTAACTTATAATCTATAATTAATCCTCTTTACTGCTTTACTGCAGAGGCTTAAAGTAACTTATAATAGATTTTAATGAAGACTCTTAAACTAACTTATAATTTATCCTTTGTAATAGGGAGGCTTAAACTAACACATGATCTATAATCAATCCCATACTTTTTTGATTATCCACTGTAATAGGGAGGATTAGGCTAACTTATAATCTATGATTTATCCTCTGTAAGGGGGAGGCTTAAACAAACTAATAATCTATAGTCAATTATTTACTTTTTGTTTACGCTCTGGAATCAAAAGGCTTAAATTAACCTCTAATCTATAATAATTCACTCTCAATGGGTTTGCTTTACCAACAATTAGTTTGTAAAACAACTCCCTCAGAATAAATATTTTCCTATTAGAGATTACACTCGCACAGCTTCCTACCTCACTTCAATGGCAAGGCTTGCCAATTTCACCGTACGCACCATCAATTTTCTTCGAATTTTCCTCTGCGCTGGCTTTCATCTATTGCCACGCTTTAATGCACTGAAATTTGAAATTTTTCAAATGATTGTATTTCAACTCGCTCCAGAGAATTTAAGTAGAACTCTCGAATAACGTGAAACGCTTGCAGCATAAACTCACATTTAATGTCATTTGATCTACAGTGCTCATGTTACTCGATACATTTAAGCGCATTTCTAGTTCATCGAGACATTATTTTTTGATGTGTTTTTCAACGTGTACGAGAACTTATGAAAATACCTTCCACTGGTCTATTTTACCGCACAATTATTCTTACAGAATAACTCCGACACAACCTAAGAGTCTCTTTAGGGTGAATTTTCAAAAACTGTTGGATTTCTTTGATAGTTTCTCAAAGTGTAACTTAAGAAACACAGTATTTCTCTTGTAATAATTTTACATGGCAGTGATCGAATTAAACCTTCAATCTCCTAAGGGCTTTCCAAATTGCTTTCACTGTGACTGACTGCTGTTTTGGTGTCACAGCTCAAAGTTCCATTGCATATATGTTCAGTTCAGCGCCGGAAATACAATTTCGCGCCAGGATTCTAATTCTGGTTCCAAGCTCAGGTCAGCAGTGATGGCTTGAGATTTATAAGCTGCCTACCGCGGTGTTATTGACTGTATCCTATACCTTTCCCGTTTCAGATGATGATAAAGCTTCTAAAATGATTAATTTGTCTACTAACTGGTTAAATTTTTTCAGACATATGTGTGCAGTATACAGAATCTAGGGTATGTTTCTTGTTTGACGTAAAATGGCAAACCGCCGTGTTCTTGTGCATTCGTATTTATCGATCATGATAGGTTTTATTTTATACAGAAAAATGGACGCTCAGGATGTGATACACTGAAATGTAATTTAACGTACAGTATTGCTTATCTTCCTTTTATTTTATACACTACAGCGGTTCGTAAGACAAATAGCACAAAAAATGAAGAAAATCATCCTGTACACAAAGAGTTGACACTCACATAAAATTGAATGCAATTGGCGAAAGGAAATTTGTTATTTAGCGACATCTAGTTTACTGAAGACGTTCTACAGAGAATGTTCATAATTTTCATTCAACAAACTCTTCATCCCGGCAGAAATGTCTGGAAAATTTTCTCGCGTGCCAAAACTGCGAACTCTTTTCTTGGCTTTTTTATCCCTTACATTGTTCGAACTAGTTTTAACTTATTAATATAGCTTGCATGAATTAGACTGCCTGCGCCATTCGCTTCAACAATTAGTAAAATAAGTACAAAGACAAATATCACCTACCAAAGTGTCCGGAAAACATTTCTACGACTTAAATTCGATTACTTCAAGTGCAAGTTTCATCCAACAGTTTTTTCTCCGACTGGCTGGCTTTACTTCATTTTAAAATAGATCATAACAACATGATATCATTATCAGCACAAACACGCCCCATACGAGATTTTATGATTGTATATTGAAAATACTGTTGAACTATACCATTGATTTAGTTCTGCCACAAATTAATCAGATGAATTAGAAATACTTGTGTATCTACCACTCTCTTCTTGATGTTGATTTTATGAAGTTCTACATTCGAAGGCCGCTTCCATTTCATTTCGGAACTTTTGCAAAAGTACCCAAAAGTCTCTTAAAATAATTGCAGCACACTGTTCATCACTTTCACTGTATAAAAAAGTACATATATGTTGTTTTCGAGTTTCCACACTGACTGGGAGAGTTGGCGGAGCAGGCAACGGAAAATTCTCAAATGCAGTCATCAACAAACAAATAAACTGAACAAACAATGAAATGAAGAACATCTAAATTCCAGTCCAGATGTGCTCATCAATGCTTTCTCATTTCCAAGTTGAATTTCATTTTCGACTCTGTCAACCCCTGCATGTAAATTAACGCATTCAAGGACGAATGAATTCCTATGTGTGAGTAAAATAATCAATTCCAATACCGAGACAATGAAACAAAACTGCTTCTCCATTTAATTGAGAAATCAGTGATGTACTAAAAGAGTTTGTGAATTATTGAATTAATATTAACGGCATTGAATTCTAGACTCAGATCTGAAGCCCACTACTTCGTATGGATTGCTGCAAAACATCATTTAAACTTATCATGTTTAAATATAGTTTATAGGCTTCGCTTTGATGCTTTCTTACCTGCAACGAGTTGCTGATAGATGCAAATCTCTATTTCGAATATGTGTAAACAGTCTACTAAATTTATTTGCATGTTTATCTAGATTTCCAAGAACGAGAATTGCAAGAACGATGAATTTCCGAGAACGATGCATTGCATGTAAACTACTTCACTTCGATATTCTGTTCAACAACACAAAACCATAAAGAAATTTCTCTGTATTTTGGATTTTTCAAAATCAAAGAGCACTATCCTGCCATTACCTTTAGTAAATTTGCCCATTCGATTATCATGATTATTTTGGCCCCTCTTGTGCGTCGAACCAAAACCAGAAGCATTTCTTGACTTCACCCACCGCACAACACAGAGCCTTCGAGACTCGCGTTTTGTGTCTCTTGCGCCGGCAACTCATTAGTCGACCTGTCAATTAAAGACGACCACGTTTTTTTACGAACTTCTGGCCTTGAGATGAAGCAGAGGTTGTTTGTTGACTATGTATCTTGTTGTGCTGAGCACTGAAAGTTCCTTAGAAAAAAATTTGATTTTAGATTAACTGAGTGTTTAGAATTTCAAATTATTTGTTTAAGAGTATCAAATCACTCGTGGGTGGTTGAGTCATGGTGCTGATGATCCTAACAGATGTTGAATATTATTCTTAGAAAAGGCATTCGCAAAGAATGGCATCCATAATTCAGAAGGTAAAAATTTCATATTTTTCCCTGTCTGTCACCATTACTGATATGAAATGGTTGCTGATATTACTAGCAAAGTATTATTTTCAAAAATGTGTATTGTAATAAATATCCTCCCCAATTCAGGGAGAGTGAATTTCATATTTTTCCATGTACTACGAGAAACAGAGTCTTGAATTTAGCTAGATGTTATGTTGGAATCAAGACCTATGTGGACGGAGACCACTAAGCGAGCAAGCAAACAAGCAAAGGAGCAAGATCATCAGTGTTGAATCAAGCACATAGATAAAAATGAATAAAATAGTTGAAACGAATTCACTGTCTGCTGACAAGTGCTTTGGAAGTCCCTTTCGTTACACAATCCTCATTTTGAATTTTTGGCTACTTGGAAATAAATGACGCCAAAAAGCATTGCACTCGAATCATCATGAATTCATGAATTTTGAGGAATATTTAGAATTAAGTCGTGTCAGATGTTATTACTATGATTGAAAAAAATAGGAAGAGAAATTAGTGACACGTGCCATTCCTTCAACAAAGCTAAATTATCTTAGGTTCAAAGCTTTCTCTCATTAGTTCAAAGCTTTATCTCATTAGTTCAAAGCTTTATCTTCGGACCTCAAGTTGTTGTGCTTATCTGAGGTGATCGATAAAATGTTGGTTACGAGATGGATCCCATTTACAATTTAGTATGCAACATAGTCCAAACATTTTAATATACAATGAATCAAATATTGTTCCAAAACATTTTCCTTTAAAAGATTTTAAACACTGAAAAATGACATTTAAAAATTGTTCTTATCATCAACCTGTTCTCTTCAGATAACATTGCCTATGCGTTGCTCCATGCGAATGAAATTCTAAATTTCATTAAGGTTTTCGAAAAATTAAGAATGCAACGTAATTTAATATTTTGTAGGTCAATATTGAATTTTTTTTGAAAACTAAAACTGATAGAGTTCGCATAAAAGAGTTTTTGTGTTTCATATTTCCCACAAAGGAACGATGTTTAAAACTGTTGAAACAATTTTCTTTACGAATGTGCTCAACGCGCCAAATATATAAAGAGAAAGGTATAATAAAGTTTTTCATGCACTCCTGCATGTTAGTATGTGTCAGCTTAGACATTTGTTGGGGGAAGAGAATATTAATTTGCATGCGTTCTCATATTTATCATATTAACAACTTATGCATAATTCCTGAACGGCTAAGCGACACTTATCGCTGGTACACGGTAGCAACTTTGCGGTCATGCATTGTAAGTATAATTGACACTAAATTTTTGCCAGGGCGAAAGTATAGAGTAACCTTACTATTTTTAAGAGCTAAAATGTGACTCATGGCTTACTCTTCTACATTGCTGCTTATCGGGAAAACGAAAATTCACGTATAAAATCGCTGAGGAATGTTACTATTTGCAATGATGGTTCACCTTTCTACATCACTTCGTTTCACACGCAACGGTATACCTATAAGCTGACAAGAAATACGGAACAGCCTTCACTGTTGATGCGCCGGTCTATATCGCTGCGTATCATATGAGCAACGTAACACATGTTAAGTCGCCAAAATAATGATCAGCCTTCACTATTGGTGCGCTAGTCTACATCGCCGCGGATCATATGAGCAACGTAACACATGTTAAGTCGCTAAAATAAAGAGCAGCCTTCACTATTGGTGCGCTAGTCTACATCGCCGCTTATTATATGAGCAACATTACACATGTAAAGTCGCTGAAACAAAAAACGAGTTTCTTTGTTTAATGCAGCGTTTGGAGCGAATTTAAGACCCGTCAGGAGTGGGGAAGAACAGTCCCAACGGTGCTAGAAACAAGCTCCGTAGTCTGGGAGACGTCGGTGCTCAGAGAGCCGAGCAGCGGTGCAGCACAGGAGGCGTTCTGTGCCATTAGACTACATTTGCAATTTAAATCGACCTCTGATGCTAAGCCCATGACGACCCTTGCTGGCCCGACGCTTGAACTTATTGCATTTTCAAGAGAATCCACGGTTACACTCAACGAGCAGGATTAAGTTCGTTTGACCTCTGTATTTTGACTGCCTTAAATAACCCGACTTTTGAACTTAATGCATTCCCAAGAGAACTTACGGTTAGTCTGAACGAACAGGATTAAGTTCATTTGACCTCTGCATTTTTGACTACCTTTGCAAGCCCGACGTCTGAACTTTATGCATTTCCAAGAGAACTTACGGTAACACTAGACGAACTGAATAAGGCTTGTTTGACCTCTATATTTTTTGCATGCTTTTCATTTTCACACAATATTTAACCACAGTTATTTCATTTCAATTTGCGGAAATGTATATAGAAGGGAGCTCTTTTCATATTTTAAAAGTATGAAAATAACTCTATTTTTAAATTATTCTTTAATCGTTGCAGAAACAAAACTGCTAGAGTTTATTTTTTATGCATATTCTCTAGATGTCTTTGTAACAAAACAACAATTGTTACGTTATTCTACAGTCCTGGCAAGGCGCCCAGTCCTTGTTGAGATAAAATAATCTCATGACCCCAAGTAGAAATATTTCATAGATACATAGATGGCAACTCTTTGTTTTCACGACTTGTTTTTCGATTTTGGATAAAATTCAAGAGAACAGCAACATTAGTTTTTTTAATCACAAACTTATTAAAATAACGATATAAATTCATGAAACTTTTTCCTTTGACACTTGACAAATAAAAATGCAGTCGCTGCTTGGAAAAGATGTTTTATTTTTCAACAGTCGATACCAACACAACCTATTTTGCTCTACTATGTCTTTATTTCGTTCATGATAAAAGAGCTGCATTTTTCAAAATGAATCATAAAAAGGAAGTATGTAATATTTCAACACTGGCTAAAGAATTCTATAACATTCTTCTGTTCAATAATACTACGGACGATCACAACACAAACATTATTCAATTCATTTCGCCTTCATCGATTGCGGAAAAAATAAAATTTATCTCAGTAGCGGATGCATTTTTCTTAACAACAAACTTTCAATTGTTATCGAGGAATATTTTTCTGATTAAGACCGTTCTTTTACCAAGTTAGTGAAAAATAAATTTACGATGCCGCTTTTCGTCTACCGAAAAAAGTACTGCTTGTGGCTAGCGTATCAAAATACGGAGAGAAGTTCCCGATGACGTGTTTCGTATACAAATTTCGTTTGACTTCTGAAAATATAAGGTAAGAATAGGGTCCCAAAACTAAGTAACCTCAGTTAGCCACTCATTTAATCACCACGCATCTTTTTGTAGGCCCTAAGATAAAGCCTGCCGGTTCTGTAATCTCTATAATTTTGAACCACATTTTTATTGGAGTCCTCAATAATGAGTTGTTATTTCAGCGAATCCTATGGTCTTTGGTAACGATTCCGGAGTATAATATCAGCATTTGATAAAAAACATTTCATGATATTCTTGGCTGAACGCAAGTTCAAAACTCAAACTTGAAAATATATTTCTACTGCCACGTATATTCTACCTTCTCAACAAGAACCAGTGAAATACGACAAGCACAAAAATGTAACGCCAATGCAGAAATTTTGTATTACCTCAATTAAAGAACTGCAATCTTCGAATGAATAACCCTGTAATTTGATCTTTTAATCGAATAAATTAACCTCTCTTATAATATAGCAGATTGAATGTAAATGAGGAGAAATAAAAGTTCAGATACTTTAGAAATAAATTAAGGACATGTATTTTTTTTTAATGAAAAACGAGCGATGTAAATCATATCTTTCAAAACTTGGTGCTATCAGGAGACTTTGCTTTTGCTTTTAGTGAATATATTACTGGAAACACCTTGAGATGTGTAGTTGTATATCGCTAAAATTAAGCAGAAAAATAGAATATTCTTTTTTACTGTTTTTTTATGATGATGATCCGTTAGATGATGGTAAATCAAATGGAGTGCGAAACCTGAAACTTGTGTAGAAACAGAGTAGAACATTTATTTCCGTTGGCAAAAGACGCAATAAACTTGTTCAGAGCTGATTTCCTTACCCAAAGCAGACTACTTAGTACGAACATGATTATTTTGTCACCAAAATGTACCAGTGTGTAGGGCGTGGGAATAAACTCACGCGAGTGAGTAAGTTTAGAGCAAAGTAACTTTGGGGCAACTCTGGAATAAGCCATTAATAATTTGCCAAGTTTAATCATAAATATCATGCAGTTCATTCTGGTAATGATAGTTGTATTATTAATATCCATAATTAACACCGACAATTGTACAATTAGTAAACAACATTTAAAATTAATTGAACTAAAAGGAAAAATGCGACTCAAGAACAAATGCAACTAATACTTGATGCGGTGACTTTTGGTTTACTTGAATGTGGAATTATAATTGTACATGTAACAAGAGTAGCTAATACGATTAGCTAACAAACGAGTAGAAATAAGGAGGCACTATAGGGACAATAATTTCAATTATTCCAACATTAACATGAATCTTACGTTTTATGAAACACCATTTTCAAATTTGCTCAGTAAGTGAAAGTTTTGTTTCTACAACCGCAGATTTTTGTCCAATTTTTCATAAATTCTTCCTGTTCACGAAAAATATGAACTAACACGGCAGCAAAAAGCTCTGAAGTAAATGTAAAGTAAATTGCCTTCCAAATTAATGAGAGAACAATTATTCATCAGGCAGGAGAAATTCGTGCAAAAAGGCTTAAAAACATTTGAGGAAAGCGGAAGCTGCTATAATTGTTTTACGTGTCAACAAATCTCATAAACACAATGAGAGCTCGTCAGGACGTGTTGACAATGGAACTGGAGCTTCAGGGCAGATTGACGACAGCTACGAAGCGCAACAAGGGAGCTTGTGTCTCAGGCAGTACCCGAGAGCGCCCCACTCTGCTTGATTGCTCCGAAACTTGATGCGTTATGAGAAGAGACATTAATATAGTGATGTTCATGCCGGTGGTAAGGGAGGCTTAAATATTGTGACGTTTATGCCGGTAATAGGGGAGGCTTAAATCTAGAGATGTTCCTATCAGTAATAAGGGAGGCCTAAATATAATTAGATGTTCATGCCGAAAATAAAGGAAGCTTAAATATATTTTGATATTCATGCCGGTATTAAGGGAGGCTTAAATATTAAGATGTTCATACCAGTAATTAGGAAGGCTTAAATACATTTAGATGTTCATGCCGATAATAAAGGAGGCTTATATACATTTAAATGTTCATGCCGATAATAAAGGAGGCTTAAATACATTTAGATGTTCATGCCGGTATCAAGGGAGGCTTAATGTAGTGATGTTCATTTAGGTAATAAGGGAGGCTTAAATACAATGTTTGTACTGTCATGCCTGTATTGGGGAAAGCATAAATAAAATGTTTCTGATGACATGCCTGTAATGAAAGATATAAATAACATATTTTTGCTGACCGTCCAGTAATGGATGAGACATAAAGACAATGATCTGCATCTCGTCTTACCGGTAATAAGAAAGGCTGAATTACAATGAGATGTGCCAAGCCATAATGATGCAAATAGAGCAAATAAGTCGCGAGTGATGCCATAATTGTATGGAGAAGATAGAGTTACAGAGACTTGCCAGCTAACCGTTGATGAATCCAAGAAATAAACAACTTGAACGTTCTCATGGTGGGAATACGTCCTAGATTAAGCGTTTTTGATGTAAAATATTCACTTTCAAGGAGCTTAAAGGTAAACAAGAAAATACCAATCAAGCATCGAATATTTTGCGCTATGAGGAATAAAAAGGGATTTCCTGAACCTATGCAGTGAAAAAACAGCGGTTGCAAGGAGAGCTGCGAATAGGATAAAAAAAAAACAAGTGTTTTCGCTGTGGAACGTGAGATCTTCCATGGCAATTTATATTTAGCCAATCAATGAATATACCAGATTCATTGGTATAATGTAATAATTGGTATAATTGGTATGATTCATTAAACCTGAATATGGTATAATGAATACACCAGATACCAGCCGCGCCTTAGCTCATGTGCTAGGCAGTTAACTAATTTAAAGCACTTTATATGTGATTATACATATTACAGTAGTTTAAATGTTATTCAATAGTTACAGGCTTGCAGAAGAACAATCATGTGGTGACATCATATTCGTTCGATGGCCTGAATTGGCAAAAATAAGCCTAGCTTTTTTCTGCAACAGCCATTCTCTTAATAGCCTAAAGCTTTTTATTTCTTCAGAGTATCACAGAAACACAACCTTAACACCTATTAACAAGTAACCAAGTTACTTAAACACATTATTCGCTGAAGTAAACATGAATGTTATTCTCTAACGTCATTTTTTAAAGCATGAATGAAAAAATAAAAAAATTTTGGAAATATCATGTGTGCCACTCATCTCGGCTCTGAACCATTTCGACTATGAAGTGTGGATGAAGCAGCAACTCGTACAAAAAAAATTTAGTTTTTTGGTGCGATTTGTAATGACGTCATTATACAATACTTTCACGCCATACCTTACTTCATTTAATAGTCAAATAAAAGATGCGGTGGCTTAAACAAATTTATTCCAACTTCGATGATTTTTCCACTTTGTTCATTTACTATTAACTAACGTCCGTTCAAAGCTAACAAGTGTGAGCACGAATCATGGAACAGTCAACTTTATTTCACATGAATGAACAGTCCATAGATTTATTTACACAAATTTATACATGTGTGCACTGAAATATATTTTCGGGCCCTTAAAGCAAATAATTTTTTGTCGCTATTTCACAAGAATGAGCAATGTATGTAGGCATAAATATATACTTTCGAGCACTTCTTGCAGATCGTAAGTTTTTCGTCGCTATTTCACAAGAATAAGCAGTATAAATATATTTTTTTGAGCCCCCACTGAAGATGATAAATTTTTCGTCGCAGCCGAAGTATCTAGCGGAAGTTGCCGTGGTATTTGCGCCTCACTGAACTGGCAACCAAGAATTCAGACGGCAAGCCGACTCATTTACTTTCACGGAGTGCCGGACGTCTGACGAAATGTCCGGAGTCTTTGCCTCGAAACGAGGTCCATAAAAATCAAAAGAGACGAGGCGCGCACAGCAAAAATTTGAGTCTGTACCGAGGAAAACTAAAAGCAAAATTGAGCTTGTAAGAATTGTGAGATCACGGGCAAAGTTGCGTGGAAGTGAATTGAATTTTTTTTGGGGGGAAGTTTATGAGAAACAG
>JACJUY010002892.1:74062-96294 GCA_014220935.1 Platorchestia sp. MABIK | reverse complement strand
GTCCTCCTGCAGGCGGCGCTGACGGCGCTCCTGAAGGTGCGGTCGGTGAGGAGGAGGAAGGGCAGCAGCAGACCCTCGGCCAGGCTCAGCCACAAGCTCAGGTGGTCCGCAGGGAACGGTGGCAGCACTCGCGGAGTGAATGTTCCCATCGCCACGAGCGTCTGCGGACAGTCAAACTTCGAGATGCAGTCCCAAACCTAACTCGCGAAAAAACTCGAATAAAGTATTACAGAATAATAAGTATAAAAACTCAAACTCAACGTATAAAAAGTCAAACTCGAGTCAAACGTTGAGATGTATGAATGCTGAACTTAACGCGTTCTCAGAGACTATTGACTAGAGTATTACATATTATTGTTATTATTATTATTATACTAGAAAGTTATAGCCTCCCTTAACCACGACAAAGATGTTTTAAGAGAGGAAGGAGGAAGGCACCATTTAGTATGGAGTTGAGGGAATGCGGAATCTATGCACAAGGTGCACAGAAACAGTAAGCTAAGAAAAAAGTTCATGAAACAAGAAAAAGTTGAAGAGAAAGTAATAGGTGCTGAAAAACAAGACAGCAGTGAACCGAAAAAAGATGGTCCGTAACAAAATAAAAACCTATTCTATTTCAACAAAACGGAAGCCTTCCTAACCCTTAGCTCGGGCCCTCACATAGTCCCCCTAGGAGTGCCAATTCCCATTGATACAACAGTTGTATCCCCCTGAGGGGAGAGTATTACATTATAAATACAAAAGGTCAGCAGGCAGTCAAACTTTAGATGCAATACTGAACTTGACTCATGAGCAAAAAAAATTCACTAAAGCCTAATATAAAAATGTTGAGTACAAAGTGACCAAATGGCAATTCAACGTAGTTACGCTATGTCAAATTTAACGCATGTACAAAAATGGACTTGAGCATTATATGAAAATGTTATTTACATAACAAAATTTTGATGGCAAAATGTCGAATGCTGACAGTCGAACGTAGGAATGATATACCCAACTCAACACTTGTGCAAAAATACGATGAAAGTATTAAATAATTGTAATATAGTGTAAAATGTAAGTTACTAGTTAAAGAGTCCTCTTGTTGGCATCACAGTGGATGGCAACATCCGCAGCCAGTTCCTTGATAGACTTAGTAGCGATAACAGTAGATGTTGGCCAAGTGTGTTCTTAAGTCAAGTGATGCTAAATACTTAATCTAACCACTACTGACTATTTTCACTCCTATATTTCATTACTATTCTTATACTCTTGTCTCGCTTAGTCATCATTTAGTTCAGTGTTCAGAGCTAAGAAGATATCTCAGAGGTGAGTGGACTGTTGCTATGTTTTGCCATGTCTATTGATGCTATGCTATGTGCCATGTCCATTGATGTCTATTGTTGAAATTGATATGCTCATTGGATAGGCTGTTTAAGTAGGCACTTTTCATATCTCTGCTAGGCTAGGTAGAGAATATTACAATAATTATATCGAAAAATCAGCAGGTTTTACTCGTCTGTGTAAGAACTTTGAAACTCGAATAAGGATATTACGCTTCTTATGAAGATGCAGTACAAGTTGAAAAACTTTCAGAGAGTCGTGTATGAAGCAAGTGATATGAGAGGGCTAACAATGAACGCAGGCTAAAATTAGCGAGGTGCCTATTAGATGAGCGATTAAAGCAAAAATAACTCGGAATGCAAGGAATAATGACATGCAAATCCTACGATTAGAACAATTACATTAAAAAATTGTATGGGTTGACGGATTTCCCATAGGACATTAAATCATTTTAATTTTCTAATAAATAGATCACCAAAGAAGATATCCGAATCGGGATATTCCCGTTACGTATGATATGCTCATTTTTCAGTCCCGTTGGTCAGAAGAGAATTGTTCTTAAAAGATATACGAGATAATCTGCGAAACTAGTGAAGTAAAAACGCCGATACCAACATTGAGAACATAAACAGAGAAGTTGGAAGCACTGTGATGTTCGCTGCTTTCGAAAGGGGTTCATCTTCATTAACATTCATCTCATTGAATTTGTAAAATTTTACTCAATCTGAAGTGGTCGACTGCTAAAATGTATTAGGATGTCTTTATTTCAGCCAAATAAAATCAATGATGGTATTAAAATATGCTTGTTTTCACTCCCAATGTGGAGAAAGGAGCATTACTGTCAGTACCTCTTTATAGCGCTAATATATTTTTTGCTATTGGAAATGTTACGGAACAAAATAAAAAACTCGGTACAGCTATGCTTCGAGCACCCAAAATCAAAATAATCGTTACACACGTCGACATTTATCTCCACGAATAAGAATTATTAATTTCCTGCAGCAAAAGCGTACGAGTTCTGCGTAGAACGCTCATTTTGACGAAGCGCTTAATTAAAAGCCAAATCTGAACATAACACCCATTTTACGTCGCAATATTCAGGTGCAAAAATTTACAAACAAGGTTCAAGGGGAGAAACGACTAGAGAAAGGTTCAACTGGCATAAAGAGAACTTTATGGCGAAAGATTTATCGTCATAAAAACCCGACTATAAAGAATACATGAGCACCTTACACAGCTGTCCCGGCGCCTCTAGAGCTCGGCTCAGGCAGTGATTAATAAGTTCCCAACACAGGCGACTGAGGCAGCTTCCATCGGAGGCAACGCTACGAGTCTGTCTTGGTTGCAGGTGATTAAGTCATCCATCAGGGCGGGATCCAGGCTACGAACTGTCCACACTCTAACACTACCCACCATGGTTGAGGAACAGACGCTTCGGGAGAAGAACGTTTGCTTATACTAGAGCTGTCGCAAATGAAGAATGATGTAATAAAGTTGTGCATTGGGTTGGTTAGATATGAAATAGCGCATAACTTAACTAAATTGCGTTTGAAAATTTCATGAACGATGAAAGTTTAAATTCAGTGCTAAGAAATTAGGTTGCGTTAGGGTAGGCCATCCTTACCGCAGCACAGGTGTTCCCTAAAAATTTAGGATGGAGGCACTAGTTAATAGCAACTTCATTCTTCCCATTTTCACCGCTTAATTAGGCTCATTTTTGCTCGCTCAGAATGAAAAACATGTATAAAATTTGCACGACCACGAGAATTACATTTCAGATGATATATTTTGATAATTTTTCGTGCATATTTCAATAAGAAAATCAAAATCCTCTTTAAAAAATCTCATATTGTGACCTCCACGGGCTGCAATGACGACCCACAAACAAGTCCTGAAGGCTATCATTATGTAATGCAGATCGCGAACGAAGTTCTGATGTCATGTTTTGCAAGATCTGCTCTTGGTTCCTCACGATTTACGCTGGGATAAGGATGAGTCTTTTCCTTTTGAGTGACATCAAATGAAAATGCTTATATTCGAAAATAACACGCATGACACTAAATCTTCTCACTTAAAAAATCCCTGAGATGATTCTTCGCTGAACCTACCTATACCGAGAGATGAACACTACACAGGATGTTGCTTCGTTTTGCGCGTAAGTCATTGAACGATTTTCGAAGCACTTCTAGGCCTTTTCCAGACAGTGAAACCTTATGGAGGAGTTTTAGCTTCACAAAAATCACTTAAAACAAAATAAAATCTTGAACAGTGAAATTTAGCTAGCTGACATTACTGTGAATTAACTTCATATTGAAGTAAATAACATCATTCTTCAATCACTTGCATCAAAAGTTGAATAACTAAACCGCCTGCAGTTAGATTCTACTGTGACTAGACAACTTTGTTTTACACTTGACAGATACGAGTACGGTAATCGTGTTGAAGATCATAGTGAGAAAAAAATCACTGTAGACGAACACAGAAACGTTTACGAAAAATTACTTTCTAGATTAATATCTAAAAGATTCTCCAGAAGCCAATGACTAGAAAAAGTTCCTCTTAACCGGATACCTGGAATGGGCTCCTCTCAGCCCAATGCGACTGCACAGATGATGGAGATGCAAACAAACTGTTATAAACATGACCTTACGCGCATTCCAAGTCGGCCCTCCTTACGAGTCTTCAATGAAATTTATAAGATTCGAATTTTTCAGACGCCCACGGCGCTTCTCCCCTGGACTTCATAAGTTCAACACTAATTTGCAAGCAGACTCGGATGCCTCCATGCGAGCGAAGGTGAAGTAATGGAATCAAACTCATTTTGTTTACCTTTAACGTAACCGTCTGTTTGAAATTGGAAGAATATTAATAATGGGCTACAAATATTTTTCATGGATATTCTATGAAATCGTCTACAATATAATTATAGCAAACAAGAACTTTCATTCAGTTGACTGTAATTTAAACATGTGTGAAACTTTCTGATTTGCTCACACAAGTGCGTTGCCACTGCCGTAAGTTCGACGACTAAGAGAACAAACCACACACTGTAAACGAGTAAACTGAGCAGAATGCCTATGATTAAATGAAAAAATGTCAATGTTAGAAAAAGCTAGAGTAAACTTATCCTAATGGGATAAAAAATGAAAGAGCTTGACTGTAAGTTGAAAAAATCGTCATTATCTTACTTAACATAATCACCCGTGCACGGAACCCACATACAAGCAAACCAATCAATGATTAGATTATTAGTTAGTTTAAGCCTCCCTATCCGCAACAAAGGTGATCCAAAGAGAGGAAGGAAGAAGGTACCATTTAGTATGGCGTTAAAGGAACGGGGAATCTATGCAGAAAGGGCATAGAAACAGTAAGATGAGAAAGAAGTTCATGAAACAAGATCAAAGTTGAAGGAGAAAGTAGTAGGTGGTGAAGAAACAGGTCAGCAGTGAACCGAAAAAAGATGGTTCTTAACGTAACAAAAGCATTTTATTTCAACAAAAAGAAAGCCTACCTAACTCTCAGCTCGGGCCCTCACATTGTCCCCCAGGGAGTGCTAATTCCCATAGATACAATATTTGTATCCCCCTGAGGGGAACCAATCAATGATAAATTTCAAGAATTTAGCACTAATAAAATTAACTCTACAATTTTGGGAAACATGACATACATCTATAGGAGAGACAATTAAAACACGACTAGCAGAAGCGCATTTGAGCCTCGGACAGAAATTGTTGCACGCTTCAATACCCATGCAAAATAGGCAAGAAAAAGTACGACACAAAGCACGTTAACGCTATTGCGTTAACTCAACAAACGACAGACTCTCGTTTTTCGCATGGAGAACTAGATTGCGATAACCGAATACTCCAAAGGAATGGGAAGATTCCCAGCCGCGATGTCTCAGCACTTTTCACCACACCAGCACAATCAACAAGACTGCGAAGTACTAATAAATACAAATCGAAGGTAAACAGAAGAGCAGTGCCTGTGTACACGTCACGCTCTATTGCCCACAAGGAGGAGAACCCCGTTACCCTTACGATGCCCTTCCTGGAGGTGCCTCGCCGTCACGGCATGACGCAAGCTGCGAGTCACAGCTCGCACCCCAAATGCCACTTGCACACCGCGCGAGGGAAAACAACTGCACGTTTTAGCCAAGAATGTACGGACTTCTAAAGAAAGAAGAAACAGTTTTTAGCTATTACCGAGAAGTTGGATTTAAAGTTCCTGAGGCATTAGAGGAGAAGATGCTTTAAAAGTTTCTTCGTTGGAATGTTGCGCTGAGATCAATAAAATGAAGCGAAAATCAAAAGAAAAACAAGCAAGCTAAATGAACAGCATTTAATTGTCTGTAGTAATAATCTTACCAGCCAGGTGTACCGATTTTTCGATAATTTCAGATTTTGCCGCTATATACTGCAGCACCCAATTTTCGGTATATTGCCTAGCACGTGCAAAAAAGTCCATCACAAACTAAAAGTAACCAACCCATCGTGATCACACTTCATGGTTAGCCACTGCAAACATCTACCCATACATCTTTGAAATAATTTTGTGTGGCATAACGTTTGGCAGTCACGTTCAGGGCTCCAGGTAAAAAACGCGTCACAAACTAAAAGTCACCAACCAATCCTCATCACACCTCAAGCAAAGTAAGCCATTGCAAACGTCTGCCCCCATTTGTTTGAAATATCTTAGTGTGGTATAACGTTTGGCAGTCACGTTCAGGGCTCCAGGTAAAAAACGCGTCACACACTAAAAGTAACCAACCAATCCTCATCACACCTCAAGGTAAGCCATTGCAAACGTCAGCCTCCTTTTGTTTGAAATAACTTAGTGTGGTATAACGTTTGGCAGTTACATTCAGGGCCTCAGGTCTGGTAGGACTAAAGAAGGTATCAGACGTAGGAAATGAAGCACCCAAAACCCGCCCGTCCAGGGTCAACTTGAGGGAGGGAACAGAGATGCCAACGGTCCAGTGAACGAAAATTGGCTCATCAGTTCCATTAGAGGGCGCCTCATATTTAGCGTCTCGGTTTGCAGTAGGCATTAGGAGCCTTATTATTTAGTATTATAGTCCTCGGCGTTTCGCACTGCACGAAGTCTGCTGTGGCTTCAAATGTGTGTCAGTGGTCCGCCCAATGTGCAGCGTCAAGAACATGTTGATAATACCGTCAAAACTAAAAATATTTTTTTCCTTGGTGACATTCATCAGCTGAACTTTTAAAATCTCATTGTTTGATTTACCAAAAGAGCTAATGATGATGAACTAGTAGATTATCTCTCAACGCGAGCACGTAGCGGAATATCTCTGACACGCAGGAAGAGAGCCATCGAATTGCAAGTTGCACTTGCGTCTTGATCCGGATTTTCGGCAGGATTTAGTATCAAATCCTGCCGAAACCACGTCAATAATAATACTTTCAACGGTAAAATCATTGTTGTTTGTTAAGAGGTTAAGCAATTCTAAAATTTGACCGACAGCGTGAGTAAACTAATTTGCTAGTGAACGTAATGACTCAGTAACATCGAAAAAAAATTACGAGAGGATTTTTTCATTGAACTTCTAAAGTATTACAATATTAATGAATCAAAGAAGAAACTACTGGTTACTCTCGTTTCTGAAACAAATGGAAATTCCAAAATTATGAAGTCAAAAACTTGACTCATTCCAGCAGAAAATTTACGTTCTAACAGCAGCGCTGAACAGAACAGCATGCTTGTCTGTGTCAAAGACGCGTGACAAGCCTACACGGTCGCTCTAAAGAGCTAAACCGTAAAAAGCAAAGCCTGTAAATTGGGTGTCACTTGCAATGGGTACATCAGGGATGATGAATTTATGACATCCCAAATTAAAAGTAACTTTTCACTGACTTGAAAGAAAGAATTTTGAAGCACAAATATAAACGTTAGCGGGTAAGAAGTTGAGTCAGTAAATTTCTTATTTTCTAATAACTAATGCTTGTAAATTGTTATACGTGCGTCCGTACAGCTACCTACTGGCAGATTCCGAGAATTTATTCAGTTACTTGCAATACTTGATACACCAAAAAGCAGTACTTGATACAATACCTCATAGACTAAAAATCACTACTTAATATAATTCTTGGTACTAAGAAACAGCCCGAAGTTTCTCTTGCGGATTATTTCCTGTAAGGATCATTCCCTAGTGAGCAATTAAGTGTCCAAGATTTAGGCGAAGATTACACTCATAAATCAGTTTTTTTCACATTTCTCATAGCTCTTTATTTCTATCGTAGAAAGGAAATTTGAACCGCACCGAATCAGATTTCGGTGCCATTTTATCGTCTAATTAAACAAAGGACAGAAGAACTAAGTACACTTGGTGACACAGTGTCAAAACTGTGGTTTGATTCGAAAATGCTGATGTGTATAAAACTATTATGAATTGGACAAATGTGGCTAACTTCAGCTTGAAAAAATAAAAACGAACAATACATCAGCAGAAATGAAAATTATAACAGATTAAATTGTAAGTTAGTCAAGCAACAAAGGTGTTCCAAAGGGAGAGACGCTGAAAGTACCATTTAGTATGGAGTTCAGAGAACGAAGGTTCTATGCAGAAGGTGTGTTCCCACACAAGATCTCCTGTGCAAAGAAACAGTGAGTGAGTAGAAAAGGGGTTCTGAAGCACGATAAAATTCGGAAAAGAAAGTAACAGGTGCTGAAAAATAAGAAATCAGTGAACACAAAAATGATTGTACGTAATGGAACAAAAACAAACGTGTTCTATACCACCAAAAAGAAGCCCTACCTACTTTTCAGTTCGGGACATCACATTTTCTTTCTGGGAGCGTTAATTCCCAAATCTACAATGATTGTATCCTCCTGAGGGGACAGACCCGACGAGTCTGAAAGGAGATCGTGTTGATTTTTTTAGAGAGAACATATCGTGCTCTGCGACTGAGTATAATAAGTGAGGCAGGGGAGAAAGTAGAGCGGCACCTCGAACGGACACCGGGCACCCGGGGAGGAGGTTTGGGTGTTCGCAGGGCTGGCATTGAGAACCCGCAAAAATAAAACTCAACCCCAAAAAGTGAAGAGAAACTGCTAAAAATCAAGAAAAACATACAAATTTCGAGACAGGCAAAAGTTTAGATACACCAAAAAGTTTACAGACACTCCTAAAACTTTTGAAAAAACCCTAAAAATGTGTAGAAACACTAAAATGTCTGGAGAAACACCTGAAAGTTGGGAAGTTTGGAGAAACACCTAAAAGCCAAGAACACTTACAGTATTCGAGAAACGAACCCTTGAAATGTTTTGTCTCGAGTATTCTCGGATATTAGAGCACTTTTTTGTGCTTTTGGGCAGGTTTATTGATGTGTAATACTGTTGCAACTGTTGTGTAATACCTTGATCGTAAATCACAACACAGCTATGATTCCCGCACAATGTAACTATAACACTAACTATAACTATGAATATCAAAATTGAGGAAAAATATTTTTCAAATGATTTGCCTCGTTGAAGCAATGCAGCTTGCAATGTAAGTTTTCTAGTAGACTTTGCTACGCCACACACTGAGGCTTTTTAACTCATAGTTGCTCGGATGAGTACCAGTATATGAGATGAGTATATTGTGCGGGAATCACAGCTGTGCTGTGATTTACGATCAAGGTATTACACAACAGTTGCACTGTGAGACCAGATATTTCCAGCTCACGTAGTTGAGCAGTTTTTCGTGTGAGAAAAGAACGAAGTAATATATTCTTGTACAATTTATCATAGAAGAATAACGCTCTATAATACTTTCAAAATATAAGTGAAACTTGGTACTTACATGAATGTGTTATATTATGTACTTGGTATGAGTCTGAGTAAACCATGCTGCAAAATTACATCTCCTTATTTGTATGACCATGAATGGTCAAATCGAGAGGTATATTGAAAAAGACCAAGAAGCCACACTTTTCGAACGAAACCTGAGTTTTAAATTTACAAGCACTCAAAAACCCACCATCGCTAAAACTAAATCAGTAGTGATGTGCTTCATAACCAAACAGTACAATGCGTTTCAGTTCTTGGTTTTATTCCCCAATTTTAAACGTAAGGCGTAAAATATGAACGGACATAAGTAGATAACAAATAAAAATATTACAAGACTTTCATTTTTTGCCACTCAAACGAATTGCAGTGGACCCAGCTGTTACCAAGGTGAATCTGATTTATCTGAGAGAATCTTGCTTGCGTCGAAAAAAAAATAAACGCAATAGGAGTTGCAAGGCGTTTTAGACTACCTCTTTCTGACGTACTTCAAAATATCGTTTTACTGAAGAATTCTGCTTCGTAAAGAAATGTTGGCCAAAATAAAACACCTGCGAGTTTTAACCTATTGTCCTACGCGGTAAGACGTAGCTGGGAATTTGAAATGTTTGAAAACTAAAACAAGTGTTTTCTTTTCATCATTTCCTTGTCAAATAATATCAAATTCCGTTATCTATGAAGACGGAAATAAAAAACTCACTCTATCGTGTCACCATTCACAGTTTCCTCACACTTATTTAAGTACAGTATCATACAGCGATACATGAAATATCTTTTAATTAAACAGTTTCACTACGAAGGTTACATTTAAATCTAGGTTTGTTACACAAGAAACATTACACTAGTGAATCAGAAAATTTTCCCAGCTCACACTAGTAAGCACACGCACGAATTTCCAACAACACTTTTAAAATTCTCTCTTGTTTGCCACGTCATTTATGCACGGCTGGCAGCAGGTAAAGAACAGGAGCTCGTGTGTCTGGAGAAGAAAGTTGAACAAGGCAAGGAGTTCCGTTCGCGTCTCCCACGCAGAGCTAGAAGAGAAGCAGAACATCCTGCTAGAATGCACGGCGTCCTGAAAGTTTCATTTTAAAGAGTAGATGATTATTAGGGACGTAAAATGCGGCCGGGATACGTTGCGTCAGACAACAGCATGCACGGTTTGCGCGGGTGATGACAGTGAAAGGCGATAGAATTGTCATGTAAAGATTGAAGAGAAAGCTATTTCTGTGTCATCGCAGATCATATGCCAGACTGCTGAACAATTCATAGAGAATCTGACGTTTTATCGCTGTTGTTTTATTGTTGATCCGAAAACTTATCGTCGATCAAAATAAGCTTCAGGACCACGAAAATAGATTAAAAAATAATAAGTTAGTTTAGGTCTCACTGGCTACAACAAACGTGTTGCCAGGAGAGAAAAGAGGAAGGCACTATTTAGTGTGGAATTTACAGGAACGGAGAATTTGCACACAAGGTGTGTCGCCTCAACGAGAAACAGTAATATTCAAAAAAGTTGAATAAACAAGATTAAAACTTGAAGAACAAAAAACAGGAGCTGGAAAAAGAAACATTAAAAAGAAAAAATTTCTGTGACGCAATAAAAAAATTTTCTATTTCAACAAAAGATAGTCCTACCTACCTTCTAGCTCTGGACCTCGTATATTAATCTCATAGAGCTCTAATTTCCATCGATACAATATTTGTACCCACCAAGAGGTGGTATTGTGAACATAAGCTTAATGAAGCTTGAAATTATTGAATGGCTTAAAATATGAATCAAAACATAGATCCTTTCACTCATGATTTTTAAGTTGAAGAATATAAAGCAAAAATCACCAATAAATTTAAAAGAAAATGCATGCTGTGCTATGCAATTTAGTCGATGCATATGAATGATTCACGTTCATGCACTTCAGCTTGTCATCCGCGCATGTTTTCGGAGAATGTGCATAAGAACGTGTTTTTGAAGCAAATGAAGAATAAAAATGACGGATAAGTGTGCCTCAAAAACATTCAATTTTATAGTTTCGAGTTTCAGATCATAATCAACAAAGAATCCTGAAAAAATACTCGGTCATAACAGACTTCGGAAATGCAAAGTAAATGAAGTATAAAATAAATGGAAAAGATTTATTTCAAGATCTTCAATTTTAAAACTAAGTTCATCAACAAAAAGTCAGGAGAATGAAAAAGTATAATCAAAACAGACTTCTGCACAGAAATGCACTCACGAGCGTTGGTGACCGGTTTTTGCTCAGGTATTTTCCTCGTTATTATCCAGGTTTCTTTGACGATGATGAACTTGATCGAACAAGTTCGAAACGTTCAATTTAAAATTATTTTGAAATGTAGATTTTTCCACTGCCTGCATTTTAGTTCAACAAAATCAATCCTTTTTATTGAAGTAAAAACTTTTACTGGGACAAATGCAGAGATAAAAAGAAGTTGAAAACTCTAGCCGACACAGTAATTTGTCCTCATTTTTAAACGACTGTTGGAGTATTTTTTTTGTCGGTAAGTTGGAAACGGAAAGTGTCTGAAACTTGGGATTTTTCGATATTGAAATGCCCCATGTATTGTCACGGTAAAAGCTATCACCTTTCCCCCATCGTTATTTTCGCAGCAACAAAAACCCGTGAGGTGTCATTTTCATCACTCATTAAATTGGCTCTTGAGCAGTCTATTCAAGTCGAATTTCTGAGGTGGAATCACTATTAAAATTAAGATACTTTAAAAACCATGAGCATTCCGTGCATGATACGTATCCCACAACTGAGAGTGCGTCTAATGAAAATGTACTACCAATACACGGTTATCGCTTCAACATACGGGTAAAGGCACGAGAAAATAAGTTATTCACAAGATTTGCTAAAATCTTCATAGCATATTTACAAACTTCCCTAAATTTTTGTTTTCAACTTTTTCAATATCGCCTCATTATACGCCAAAATTTACCTAAATTGTTTGATTAGTATTTCTCAACATCGCTTTATTATACGCAAAAAAGATTAGCTACATTTTTTATTAAACTATTTCAGCAACGCTTCTCTATTCGTGAAGAAAATTTACCTACTTTATTTCATTAGAATTCGGAAACAATGCTTCACCATACGCGTAAAGAAGATCCGCCTAAGTATTCAAATCTTTTCATTATACGTAAGAGATGTCAAATTCAGACCGCGCTGCAGCACAAGGCGACCGCGATAATACAATACACACCATTTTGCGTCACACACACACACACGCCCTCCCCAACTCAAGGGTAGATGAAGCAACGCGCCAGAGAGGTTCCTCGCTTGTAGTGAGGAATGAAGCAAGGCCAACAATCATGGTTTCGACTGTCATGTCTCTTCACAGCAAAGCAACACTGACCACGGTGAAATACTTCAGATATTTACGATTCAGAAATAAATGTTTCGGAAAATAAATGCTTCAAAAATACATACATCAGAACTTGAATTTTTAAGAAAATAAATGTTTCAGGAAATGAATATTTCAAAAAATAAATGCATCAGAAAGTAATTGCTTCACAAAATAATTGTTTCAGTATATATTTCATGAAATACTTCATAAATAAGAAAGGGAGATCAAATATTTTAATTGCCGCGTTTCAACAACAGAAAAGAATTCTGAGCGTTGTTTCCGTCAAAAAATTTTTAAATGACCTCAAATCGACGAATTTATTTCTGTCCTTGAATTCCTCCATAACTATCGAGGGGACATTTTATCCTTCACTTATTGCATTGGTAACAAACAGGACGTAAAATAACCCGACAAACTATGGGCTTCCAAACTCAAGATCCTCGGTTACAAACAGGTATTAATTAACAGACACGAAACTTTCTACACTCACACACTGACGACGAACATCTATGAACCTTGAAATGTGAGCCCCATTGATGGAACAAGAAGCTATTAGCCTGCGACACACGCGCAACAATGACAGGAAGACATGATGTTGAGGTAAGTCTACATTTCGCCAAACGACACGAAAACAATGGGAGCTCTACATGCGTGAAATTTCTCTCCCTCTGTCTTATGGTTCTTTCAAAAGCAATATTCGTGCCTGTGCGAGAGCGGCAACTTTTAGAAAGTGAAATCAGGAATTGCAGTGGCTGAAATGCGCGCTTTTCTTCGCCCGTGATGACTGCGGAATTGTGTTAAAAAAATTGGAAGTGAATCGGATGATGCTTTGTCATTGGAATTGAATTAGTAAAGAATTTGTCTACTTTACTCCAGCTGCGTTTCCTGTTGCTGACGTTGATGGAGGCAACGCTTGAAAGCGTTTCTAATTTCGAAGGATTGGGGCCGACCTAAGCAGTTACCGGCTTCAGATCTTCCTCTTTAGAGCGTAAGTTGAGCTTATTTGTGTCATTTTGTGGTTGTTTCGATGTTTTATAGAGAAACGCAAGTGCTCGATCAAACTGCGCGCATAAACTTGAAATTTTCTGAACAACAGTGCAAAGAAGATAAAAAAACGATACGTTTCAAAAAGAAATCATGTTATCCTCTTCAAAATAGCAAGAAACTACGATTATGTCATATAAAAAAGTTTTTACATAAAATGCATCACAATCATTCAGATTTTGAATATTTCTTGATATGAAATTTTTAAATTAATGAACAAACGAACTGAACACATCAATACTACACACAGCGATTGATATTTTCGCCGAAGTTTTCAGCTTACGAATTGATAACAATTATTTAATAACAACGAAATATATACCCACGTCGACTAAAATGGATGATGGAGCACCTCTGAGTGTAGAAACGCAATCTGAACCTCTTTTTTGGGATCTAAGGGAACAATTTTGCCTACTAAGCATTTACATCAATTTCATGGTTTACTTTATGGTTCATTAGTTGCAAACAATGAATTTCTCTCCAGAGCTTTTGCATACTAGATTTTTTAGATGAAATAAGTTAGCCTAATCTTCCTAATCACTAAAAAGGTATTCCAAAGTGAGGAACAATGAAAGCCCCAACAGTAAACCGAGTTCAAAGATGTTCCGTAACCAAACTGAGAACCTATTCTATTTCAACAAATGGAAGGACTACCTAAAGGGTACATACTAATTCATAAACTTCAGCTCGGGACTCCGTATCTTTTTCTTGAGAGCGCTAATTCCTACAGATGCAAAAGTCGTATATACTTGAAAGAAATCAATCTCAGAGCTATTCTAAATACAAAAATCGACAATAACCATGAAACTAATATTAATCTCATCACTGAACAATTGTTAACTTCTTTGTAAGGCGAGTTATGCAGTTGGGTAAGCCTCCTGTCCATCCTATGCTCCATGAGGGTGGGATCGTCTATGTAAGGAAATGGAACGCCATACCGGTAAATAAAAGACTGACTACCAGTTCAGAATTTTTCGTTCTTTTGGTTTCCTCCGTTAACAAATCATTGGAACCATTACAAGCGCCAAAAAAATCTTTACGCTTTAAGACATCAACTGCCAAGGGTTGAACTGAAACTTAGAACTCAGCACCAACTAAACAATTTCAATGTTTAACTTTTACAGAATGTGAACTAAAATTTAATCGATAAGCGTCACCTGCTTTTGCTTGAGTACAAATAAAAATCCGTTTGACCACCCAGAGGGTGTCCTGCATGATGGAAATCTCTTCTATGATCACCGATGGGTTACCAAGAAATCAACGGGTTAAACACGGCGAAGGATTAGCACATTTTTAGACACCCTTGCAATTTTGAAAACAAACGTACCAAAGAAAGGACTATTCCTCAACCACAAGGCAAGTAGCAGCTCGCCCTTGGCTTTCGTTGACAACCACAAGGCAAGCAGCAGCTCGCTCTAGCTTGGCTGTTTCTCTACGTCTGAGCAGCACACAACTTGGCGCCAAGATGGCGCTCTCACAATCATTGATCTTCCATTCGAGCAAAGCACCGAGGTGCCTTGGAATGCTCTCTTGGTTTGCTCTTCAGATTAACGTGAGATGCTGCGGCTGGAAGCTTCTTAAACGCTCGTAGACCTAAATGCGCAAGGGAAGATGTATAAAGAACCTGTGTGGGTGGTCTCACTATTTATCTTGAGAGGAAAAAACAGCAAGTATTTGACACTCTACAATAAAGTACCCGTAAAATAGTGAAATGAAAGTACTACGCGTGTTCTACTGAATTAATTTTCTAGCAACGAAAAAGTTGAACTAACTGTTTTTTACAAATTTTAATCAATTCGTTCGGATCACAAAACGTCAACAAAGTTTCACTATATTGAAAAATTAGATAATTAATTAGTTTAAGCCAGCAATGAATCGAAAATACCGTCCTTAACAAAACTTGAAACCAATTCTGTTTCAACAACAGACCTACCTAATCTTCAGCTCTGGTAGGACCTCACATCTTTCTCCTGAGAGAGCCAATTTCCATATTACTGTATATACAATAGTTACCTTCGGCTCAGAACCTTACATTTTTCTCCGAAGAGAGCCAATTTCAATGTATACCTTAGTTACATAACAACAGGCGAGCCACGAAGAAGCTGATCTCATATGAAACAAAAATTTAACTTCTACAAATGAATATCTGAAAACAACAATTTTTTCTAGGTGCACATCGGAGCTATAAAAACGATAGCGAGGTGTCAGCAGAGCAAGTATGTCGCGGTGGTAATCGTATTTATAAAATTTTTTAACTTGAATGTTATCAAAAACTATGTTTCCCCGTGGAAAATTTGCCTGGAGCTACAATATAAATTCGACGTCGGCTTGCAAATCCAACTATTAAATAAATGAAATTTTGTTTTACTCACATGAATAGCAGATTATTTTTCAGGCACAAAAACAAATACAATGTGCAAATGAAGTAAAATTATCCCAACACTACGTACCATCAATTCATTTATTCAGCAGTCCACTTCTAATATTAGCTGAGATTCAGCTCAGCTTTAGTAATTAAAAATTTTGTACTACTGAATTATAGGTTGATTACTAATTTAAATCTGGTTTCGCTGACCAACTAACACCAACTGCTATTTTTTTCGAATGCCGTAAGGCAATCGCCAATTCGTCAATTTTTTTTACAAGACAATGCTGGCACACACACGCCTCAAAATGAGTGTGAAAAAAATCGTTGAGGCTTACGATTCGGAAGCCCCAGATTTGCGAATAAGAAATTGAAAACTGACAATTCCCTGCAACTTAAATTCCACCACACATAGATTTCACGCGCTGAAATTCGCGAAAGCGAAACGTATAAATCAAAAGTTCATAGCAGAGTAAAATCTGCCACACGCAGATTTCACGCACAGAAATTTACGAAAGCGAAACTTCTAAATCGAAAGTTCGTAGCCAATTAAAATCTGCCACATTCAGGTTTCATAGAATATTTTTCATGTTGTCGTAAGGAACATAAATTGTTTGAAATACGAGAAAATGCTTTCAAATATTGACCTCGAAACCATGCCCAAAGAATACTCAACATAAATTTCAAGCTGATGCACCGATGCAAAATGCACTTATTGGTCGACAACTAGGTAACATGAATTGGGGGTTTGATACAATCAATTGTAAAACTTCGCATTATTAAAAAATAAACTGAACATCTTTAAGCGTCAAACCCGTCGTGTTCCTCAGAGTTCGAGCATCCCGAGTTCATTTAGTTATGTCTGCACATAAGATGACAGTCAAAGATTAGATTAGATTATGAGTTACTTTAAGCCTCCCTAACCGCTACAAAAAAAAAAGCGTATCGAAGAGAGGAAGGAGAAAGGCACCATTTAGTAAGGAGATAAGAGAATGAGGAATCTATGCAAAAGGGACATAGAAACTGTAAATTGAGAAAGAAGTTCATGAAATTAGATAAAAGGTCAAGATGAAAGTCAGAGGTGCTGAAAAACAGGACAGTAGTGAACCGAAAAAAAGTGGTCCTTAACGCAACAAAAAAATATTTTATATCAACAAAAAGAAGGCCTACCTAACTCGCAGCTCATCCCCTCACATTTTCCCCCTGGGAGCGCTAATTTCCACAGATACAATAGTTGTATCCCCCTTAGGGGGACATGACAGTCAAAATCTGCACCATTTTTCATACCTGCAAAGGGATTCAATGAAAGTTGAGTTGGCAAATTTGGCGACTTACGAATTTGGGAGACATAACTACAGAGCGCCTTGAACTGACTGAGCGTCTTTTGTATTCTACTGACGTGGACTTGAGTTGTCTCATGCATCCTATGGGGTAGGATTATTAAAAAAACGCAGCATGAGTCGACCGAGAGTTCGGATTTTTAAAAATAAAGGGCGCCAAGAGTTGACATTCATTTAAAAAACGCACCATTACTCGACTAAGCGTTTACAAAAATAAAGGACGCAAAGAGTTGACTGAACATCTATGGCATCCTACAGGCTAGGATTATTAAAAATAAATGGACGTTCAGATTCAGAAAAATAAATGGCGCGAAGAGATTGACTGCGCATCTACTATGTCCTACAGACAAGGATTATTCAAAACAACACACGCCAAGAGTCGACAGGGCGTCCTGGCTGAGGCGACCCCGAAGGCTAGGATGGCTGGGACTCCTGCTAGGACTTTGGCTCAAGGTCTGCTGGTTGCCTGCATTCCTGCGCCCAGACCCGCCAGCGGCAGTGGGCGCTGCGGGACGGGCACCGGACCTGCGCCCGTCACCGCTGCCTTCTTGGGTGGTGGCAGATGATGTGTGTAGAGAATGTTGGAGGGTGATAGAGGAGGAGGATAATGATGATGATGATGATGATGATGATGATGTACGTGGAGCACGTGAGATGGTATGTGTTGATGATGTGTTTAGAGGACGTTGGATGATGTGTGAAAAGTACGTTGGATGATGTGTGAAAAGTACGTTGGATGATGTGTGAAAAGTACATTGGATGATGTGTGTAGAGTACGTTGGAGGGTGGATCTCGTTTAAGTTCAATACTGGATCCATGAAATGATTTTTTGTTGGATCTTTTTACAAGTTTATTGCTGGATTTGTTTTCATTTCTATTACTGGAACTTAGAATCACTGTAACTGAATCTATTTACATTTTTATGATTCAATTTTTTCACATGGTTTTCACTGGATAACTTCACGATTTTAAATTTATAGCTGAATCTTTTCAGGTCTTTATTGCTGGATCCTTTGACATTTATACTACTATACACATTTTCTACGTATTTTTCCATGGATCGCTTTAAATTTTGATTGCGATTTCATTTTGCATGTTTATTAGTGGATCTTAACGCAATTTCATTACTGGATCTTCTTACATGTTCTTGACTGGATCTCCCAGTGTGGGTGATTACTGAAGATTTTTAAGTTTATGACTGGATCTCGAAGTGCGTGATTACTGGATCACTGCACGTATCGATTGCTGGATTATTAAAAACATTGTCTAGTGAATCTTTGCATAAGTTAACTGCTGGGTTTCTAGATAGATGTTTAGAATACACGACCTGAAAACTTCATACAAAGAATGTTTATAAAGAAAAACTACACGGCACCATGACTCTGCTTCCAACATAGGAGCTTTTGATAGATAAAAGAATTCCAAACACTTCCTTTTAGTCCAACATTTGTATTTTCAAAAGGCAACATACGCATATGTATTCCACTGCACTAGAGTTTGGATTGATGACTGTATCTGTTACTGGGACGACGAACCGTGTTAGCGACGGTTAACCCTAACAGTTGAGATTCAGGAGAAAAAAATTTGTTCAATTGTAAACGACATTCCACGGACTGGTGCTAAGTACAACACGACGCGAGGCAGCAACACGACGCGAGGCAGCAACACGACGCGAGGCAGCAACACAACGCGAAACAAATTTATTTTAGACCGAGAATTCGTCAAAATAAATTTTCGTCAAATATTTTTCAGACAATCACACCGAGAAAAAATAGACCCCAAATTCCTATAGCTTAGAGAAAGAGAAATAGCAATGAATATATGAACGCAGGATACTATTAGCAGAGCAGATGGCAATGTGTGCGTGTGTACGCCGCAGTCACACGTACGACAACTCGTCGTGCTCCACAGAGCACAATAAAAAGATCGGGAGATCGCAGCTGTGGCGGCCGTGTGCTCATCCTCTCGCATCAAAGGTCGCTGTAGCTCTGACACGCTCCAGCAATAACAGCAGCAACAACAGCAGTAGATAAAACAACATCTACAGTAGCAACAACAACAGCAATGGCTGAAAGAATAACAGCAGCAGATACAACAGCCGCAGCAGATACAACAGCCGCAGCCGAAACAACAACAGCAGCAGAAGCAATAACAGCAGCAGAAGCAATAACTTCAGCAGAAGCAATAACAGCAGCAGAAGTAACAGTAGCAGATATAACAACAGCAACAAAAGAAACAACAGAAACAGAAAAAACAATAACAACAACAGTAGCAGCAGAAAAAACATTTTTGTGATGGACAAGATAAAAAACTGAATTGGGTACGCTTTAAAGCACAAAAAAAATGAAGCTAGGTTACCCCATCAATCTTAGAAGCATGTTAAAACAGTCACCATAAGTCGATAGCTAAAACCACAGGCATTCGATAAACAATATTTTTTTGTACACCAAACTGCCAAGTTACTGCACACAGCACAACGCTCAAAACAGGGCGTACCACAGAAATGTCCCCTACTTTTCAAATTGAATCCTACATACGTAGGAGTATTTAAACCTTTTGCGAGTTAAAAATTTAATTCTTTATTTTCAACAGTTGAAGACCCCTAAAATGCAGCTGAATAAAGAACAAAGAATTTTCATTGTCTTAAAATTTAAAGCAACTAAAATAAGGGACTAAAAAATAGGGCACATTTTTGTGGGACACCTGGTATTATCAGCAGAACCCCAGATACGCAGCTAACACCTAGAAATACAGTAGAAGTGCCCAGAAAAAGAGGGGTACAAGCTGCATCTTTGCTGTTGTGGTGCTGTGGGTCACGGTAGAGGAAACAAGGTAGGGTCATACAAGTCTTTTTTTCGTCGACTGTGTGGGTTTGCTGACGTCGCGGCAACGAACCAATAGCAGCGCTCATATTGCATCTGGTAGCACTGCTACTCCTAAATCCGTCTCCACTATTGGCTTAACGTCACGGCGTTTTGGTGACGTCATAAAATTTGTTTCAAATAAAGCCTTTCTATTGGCTAGCCGAACAAGAAGAAGTGTATTTTCCCCCATAGAAATGACCCTACCTTGTTTCCTCTACCGTGCTGTGGGTTCAGATACAGCAGGAACGACAACGCAGCACAACGCTTTATATTGTCAGCAGTATCACAGATACGCAGCTGACACTTTGAAAGAGGAGTGCACAGAAGAAAAGGGGCGCTAAAAAGAAGAGCCCTAATAAAGGGGCTCTATAAAAGAGGGGCACAAAGTGCATAATTCCTTCCCATTGTACTGCTGAGGGTGCAGCCCCAGAGGGAGGGGGGNGGGGGGGGGGGGGGGGGGGGGGGAGAGTAGGGGCAGAGCAGGCCGCCTACAACAGGTTACAGAAGCAGGGCACATACACACGCGGTCCTACACCAGCGCCCGGTGAAGGTCACAGAAGAGCGCAGGACACAAAGCGTTTCAGTTTGGGCTGATGTCTGAGATCAGACAAGCTCCACTCCCTGGCGCTGGAGCCGTCTTGTAGAGCGTCGAAAAGGAGCAGCTGCATTCATATTGTAATATGTTCCTTTTGTTCCTTTATTTTGAAGGCAAGACTGAAAATAGCATAGCAGCTGTTGTAGTACAAACATTTTGAGTATTTAAAACAGCTGGAATCCCGTTCTTGCTTGCGTGGACTGGATACAACTCAACAGCATGCGTATACTCTTGTAAATAAAACAGGGCAATTACTTACAACGTAAGCAAAATATGTTGCCAAATAATTTAAATGCGAGTATTTAGAACAAATACGAATATCAATTTCTCGAATAGTTTCCCTACTACACTACCTCATGTGGATATGCTAAAATAAGGAAATTCGCCTACCCAAAGGTAATGAATATAGAGAATTCAAGCTCTATGCCAGCATTTAAAGAAAATTTATTCATTTTATGAAATATTTGCCGCTGTCAAAGTAAGCTGTGGTCATAATTCTGAAGCGACGCAAGCTTTGCAGAACATCTGAAGATTTTTCAACGTTTAAACTATTGAAATCATCACATTCATGTCTGTGATTTCCTCAGAATTTGAGAAGTCAAGTACCATAACAATATAAACCATCCCAAGATCAAGAAAAAATCTAGACAATCACGTGACCGTAATGGTAGCGAAGATTGTCGCGAGGTTTAACTGAACAGACGAGATTTTACGCCAAGTTGAATTATTCTCATCGGCTTCAAAACAAAGCATTAAAGCCACACGACATTAGGAGAGTGGCGCTGTGAAAAAAAAGCCTCAAGAATATAGAAAAATGCCCATCACCAATTTAACGAACAGGGGCATATATGAGGTGGCACAGGCAGCAAAGTAACAACTGCAACATAAAATTAAAGAGCATGCCAACATAAACGAAGCATTCAGACACACAGCACAGCTCGGTGCCACAATCACACAGTACAGCTGAGCGCCACAGACACACAGCACAGTGCCATAATCACACAGCACAGTACAGTGCCATAATCACACAGCACACAGAGCTCGCAACGCCCACGCAAGAGTGGATGTCAAGACAACGCATTCATTAGAGCTGCAAATCGAAGAAACGCGATAATTCTTTGATTTAATAATTATTCGAGAAAATCGACATGGCTGTTAAGATACTTTAGTATCATGGCTGCCAATGGTCAATGTAATATAGTTTAGTCACCAATTAAAGACCTCAAACATTGAAAATATTAAAACCAGCATTGCATCGTTCAGCTTTTCATACATAAATTTTATTGGACATGTGCCATTTTTGTTTCTGTTTTTGTCGGAAGCAGCTACCGCGCGAATGTTTTTCATGTGGGGACACTATGTGTCTTTGATACGAGGTCTCTCAGTGCAGTGGCTGGCTACCGAGAATATTTCCTGTCAAGACTTCAAAGTCGAAAGCCACACGCATCAAATGATTCACATGAGCCACAGGCATGAGTCACAGGCATGAGCCACAGGCACGAGCCACAGGCACGAGCCACAGGCACGAGCCACAGGCACGAGCCACAGGC
>JACJUY010002892.1:56848-69273 GCA_014220935.1 Platorchestia sp. MABIK | reverse complement strand
TGTGAGTGGGGGACGCGCGGTGTGAGTGGGGGAAGCGTGGTGTGAGTGTGAGTATAATTTTATGACTGAAGATTTTGCTTTTTTCGATGCTTTGCAATGCGTTGGTTCAAGCCTAAAAGATTCACACGTGCAAAACCCATTTTTGTAAAAATTTTCAATGCTAAAATAAATTGAAACAATAAATGTTTCCACACCGCCAATTTTAATCCGCACTTGCGGAGGATGAATGTCATCGTTTCTTTAACTCATCCAGTATTTTTTGTATCACATATCGTTGTTTTAGCATGCAAATCGTTATTGCTTCGACACTCGCACCAACGCGAGCTATGTTCAGTGTTCACATTTACGTATCAATAACCAGAGATGTTGCCATCACGCTGCTTCTTACAATCACCATGTAGAGATTATGGGATGTATTTCTTGGTGGAGGGAAGCATCGGTTGGTGTAGGGAAGCACTGTTGGTGTGTGGCATCACGAGGACACGGTGCAATAACGCTGCACTGTATAGCGTGAGTCACAATCACAATCGTCACAACACAGCAAAACGTGAGCAGTTTCGGGTCCAAAGCCGTGACGAAAAAACATCGACAAAATTAAATTCGAAAAGCAAACGGGAACATTCCATTCCAGGAATAAAGGAAGCGATTGATTTCTTTATATTAACTTAAATAGAAAAACCTTCTTGGAGAGCCTCACTAAGTATAAATTAGAAAGAAAAGAACGAATCAACCTGTAGGTATTAGAACGTATCAAGACAATGATCTACAGATATTAATGAGCAACTCTTGGGAACTTTTTGTTATTGAGAAATTTTGATCTGAAAATTAGATTAGATGTTAGTTTAAGCCTCACTAACCGCAACAAAGACGTCCCAAAGAGAAGAAGGAGTATAGCTCAATTAATTTGATACGACGTTAAGGAACGCGGAATTTATGCACTAGGTGCATAGATCCCGACATACAAGATAAAAGTATTTATATATAACAAGATATAAGCTGAAGAAGAAAGTAGGAGCTGAGAAGAAGGACAGCAGTGAATCGAAAAAAGATGGTACATAACAAAATAAAAACATTCTATTTCAACAAAAAGAAATCCTATTGAACTCTCAGCTCAGGACCTCATATTTTCTCCCCTGTGAGCGCTAATTCCCATAGATTTGATAGTTGTTTCCACCCTAAGGGATCGAAAAAACTGAGAAATTGCTTGCTTAGCATGCAGTGAGTACACTATTCTTTCAAATTGATAAAACTAAACTATTTCCTTTTTTTCTTTTAAGGAAGAAATGTCACGATACATCCATTATTAATCAAATGATAATTCATTCAAACACGTATTCCACATGCTCTAGCGATGTCAAAAACATCATCCTTGGGAGTAATCCGTCGTGAGAATGAATTACATAGCATACGATTCGTGATGAGGGTGTCAACCAAGAATGAGTTCATAAATATTGGCAGCTAATCGTAACTAAACACACATTAAGCATACATAGTTGCGTAATCGAGACGTGTGACCTATGCGAAGGTCAAAAATGCATGACAATCAACGATCAATTTTAGTTAAAGGAGTGTAGAGCAGTGATCGATACAAGCAGGCATCACGGTGCCAATTACAGGAAGCAAAACCGTGATCGATCAAGGCGTCAATTACAGGAAGCCAAACCTCACCGAGACGCCACTTGCCCCGCAGGGTATGACCCAATTGTTGCTGAGTGCTTCCTATTATTGGCACCTTCTGTACAAAGGAGCGATTTTTAGCTTCGTGAGACGCGGGAACAGCAAAGCAAACCGGTGTCAACACGCGCTGACGAGCTGTCGCATCACTTCAATATGTAAACGGGGATGGGTGTTCTCAAATTCTAGATCTCTAATTTAAAAGAAAAATTATAGCGCATTGAAAATTTTATTAAAATATAAGTTAGTTAGAGAACCATAACGCATAACGCAAACCAAAAACGCATTGAAAATGAGCTAACGTTTCATTGAACGTATAGTGTCAAAAAATTTGTTTCAATTCGATAAAATGCCTTCACGATCCACCCTTTCACGCTCTCCTCAAAATATGACCACGAACAATTATTCCGGGTGCTTAACGAATGCGAAAAAAAATTATATTAGGATCATTTTTACCTACTACTTCTAAACGAACATGAAACCACTGTGAAGGTTGTGGTTCCTAGCCAGTTACTGGAATGTATAAGTTATACGTACATAACTGTAACTCATTATTGTCCCCCTTAAAATATGTTAGGTTAATAAGCTTCCAGTGCTACGGCACAACAAATCATACAAATTTAATAATACACGAGAGTTTAATAATACAAGTGAGCTTCCTCCACAATTATGAATACAGAACAATGCACGAGCTCCAGCAGAGAACCGCTTATTGCGTCTCTGGTTTTCTGAACTGGAGTTCTAGGGCACGCTAGATTGAACTGGATAAGTTAAGTCTCCCTAACCTAACAAAGATATTCCAAAGAGAAGAAGAAAAAGAAGGTACCACTTAGTATTGAGTTAAGGAAACGGAGAATCTATGTACAGGGTACGCTCCCACACAAATCACCTTTCGAACACAAACAGTAAGTTGAGAAATACGCTCGTGAAACAAGACAAAAGTTGTAGAAGAAAGTAGCAGGTACTGAAAAACAGAACTACAAAGAACCGGAAAAGGTTGGTCCGAAAAAAGCAACAAACTTATCCTTTTTCAACAAAAAGAAGGCCTTCTCAACCTCGAGCTAGGGACCTCACATTCAAGTGTGAGAGCAGACACTTAGCTGTTCACTTTCTTCGACCACTCTGGCCCCTTTGACCTTCTGGTGACCCAAGACCCAGAGCTACTCTGCACAAATCTCTCACAAGGCCGTGCCCAGCCCCGCACACCAACACAAAACAGATCCCAGACCTGCAGCAGCGAACGCGCCCAGCGTGTGAAGTAGCGCGGCAGTGCTCATTAATTGACTCTTTCTGGAGGACGGTGTTGCAACGCAGCAAAAATATGAATACTCGTACTTCAAATGGAGCTCAGAGGAACGCATTTCGTTTAACGGACCGTGGGAGAAATTGCAGGCTGCAGACTTGCATTCTGGTAACGGATCACGAATGCAATTGAAGGCTTATGGCTGCAGTTTTGCATTTCGTTAATGGATCACCAATGCAATTGAAGGCTTATGGCTGCAGTTTTGCATTTTGTTCAACGGGTCATGGAAACAATTAAAGACTTATGGCTGCAGTTTCGCAGTTCATGGCGCTACATGTTGTGCCTCGTTCGAGCGGGCCAGGATGTTTGTGTGAGCAAATTTCATATGAACAAATAAACTAAAATTCTACGGCAGGTTTTGAGTCACTATGTCGCTTCCTTCTAATTTGATGAGTTAGAGAAGCAATCATTTACTTATGAATATATTGCGTTTTAGTTCAATTTTCGAGTAAAAATTCATCCAAGCATTTTTTGTAAATTTTTCGATGACGTATGTCAGAAAAGCACGCGCTTTTAAAAAATATGCAAATAAATTCGACTGATCAACTGAACCAAAGCTGGTCCGCCCACCAGTCGTAGTAAGTTTAATACGACTACGAAGTCGCATAAAGAGTTCGGGCGACCGCACTTGGGCAATCAAATCGTTGACTTCAAGAATTAGAAATCTGACAAAATTCTCAATTTACCATAAGTACGTGGTTTTGAGTGACGCCTTGCTAATTTTTACAATGGAAAATAGTTTACTGCATTATTTACTTTCAAGCTGAATTTACCTTTAGAAGAAATAATTGATTCCAAAATTCATTTTCAATTCGGTGCACTTCACGAGCACTTAAAAGTCACTGCTTAAGACGTGTTCCTGTAAATTCCTGACGCATTATTTTGAAAGTGTTCAAATTATCTCCCCTTTTTAAAACGCTACAAGAACACAGATTGCACTTTGTCTAAACCGAAAGTTACACAAAACATGTTGACTGAGGAAAGCCGTACAAAAATCTAGAATTATTTACCGTGAAAAAGCATCACAAACAGTTCTTTAAATCTCACATCGCTGAGACTTCGCAGAAGCAAACAAAAACAGCAGGGAAAATTTGCAAGTCTACATAACTTAGCCACGAGAGCACAACTCTGTGAACGCCTCCTTATTTGGGCACAGCATGGAGACAATAGCGGCATTTCCATACATTCATCAGTCCATAGCGATACCATCTCTTTTCGTGAGGGCATCCTGAAAGGAACCCATAAGTTAACTTTGCATAGGTTGGCAGTAATTTTTATTAATTTCAGGCACAGAAAATCTCCTTGATTAAAATTTGCAAATCCTTCCTAAAACAATCGTGCTCCTATGATTCTTCATAACTTCATGCGTTCAGAGTAGATATTGTGTAAATTAATCGTTATAAGATATGTTCAATTTCTAGGCAGAACGCAATTGTCAAAAAAGTAAGTTAAATTATCGTTAGCTTCCAACAGTAGCTCTTCCAAATTCATAGAAATGTCTGAATTGCAAGAGGATTTTTACCCGTTCCATTACTGTACAAAGAAAGTTATTTACAAGATTTTTATTTCCATCCTGATATATTGAAAATGAAAATAGAAGAAAAACATCGTATCTTCAACTATGAGCAAAAATTTCTCTTTATTCGTATACATTTTTAAGAAAGCTTCGAGGTCAAAACCTCACACGTATTGAAAAAAAATAAATGAACTAGAAAAATGCAGCGAAAAAGAAAGCTACGACATAATGCACGCATGGGATCGGCGAAAATATCATGGTGAGAGTTAAGCGAGAAACCGACTATGAAAGCCTAAAATACTCTGAAAATACAAGTCAGTAATCCTTAAAATTTCATTCAGGAGCACACAGAATAATTAATAAGAGAATAGACTAGATGTTGGTTCAAGTCTCCCTAATCACAAAAACAGCGTGCCAAAGAGAAAAAGGAGGAAAACACAATTTAAGATGGATTTGAGGGAACGCGGAATTTATGCACAAGGTTCATAGAAACGGTAAGTTGAGAAGGAAGTTCGTGAAACGAGGTAAAAAATGAAGAAGAAAGTAGTAGGTACCAAAAAAAGAGGGCAGCAGTGAACTGGAAAAATTTTGTAACAAAACAAAAAACCTATTTACTTTTAACAAAAGGCCTACCTTACCTTTTGCTCTGGACCTCACATATTCCAACTGGGAATACTAGTTCCCATAGATACAATAGTTGTATCCCCCTGAGGGGTGAGTAATTGATTATCTATGAATTCCATTTCCCACGATTGAAGACATAAAACCGTTCTTGTAACCGCACTGAGAAGATTGATTGACTATAAGAAAGTTTTAGCCTCTCTTTACCACAACAAAGATGTTCAAAGAGAGAAAAGAGGAAAGCACCATTTAGTATGGAGTTAAGGGAACGCGGAATCTATGCACAAGGCGCATAGAAACAGTAAGCTAAGAAAGAAGTTTATGAAACAAGAAAAAAGTAGTAGGTGCTGAAAAACAGGACAGCAATGAACCGAAAAAAGATGGTCTATAACAAAACAAAAACCTATTTTATTTCAACAAAAAGAAGACCTACCTAACTCTCAGCTCGGGCCCCTCACTGAGAAGAATGTGATTCAAAGGTGTCAAATAAATGATTCGGAAAGCTTGGAAAATTTTACAGTGGGAACAACCGAATATTTTCAGAACAAAATGAAAAACACGCGATAAACTAATTATGGCTTAAGATTAGACAAACCGCAATTTTCATATCTATCGGCATCTCCAATAGCTCTTTAATGCATTATAGCCAGAAATTAAATACCCGTTGAAATGTTATGTACAAACTTAGAAGGAGATTGGGGGGAGGTTGATGTCTGGTATTATAGCCCTACTGTTTTAGGATTATTTCGAAGGCAGAGAGTTCCTGATAAAAGGTAATGATATTTAGACAAATGGTGAAAGGGTGCTTGAGGCAAAAAAACGTTGAGACCCGTGGTGTCTGAGGAATTATTCGTGTGGAAAATACGTCAGTGAATTTATTACTAATAAGCTGTGAAAATCAGTCGCACTTACACCGTGGGAGACGCAGAATTCATACTCATTTTATCCCCCGGGAAAGAGTCACTTCCAAGATTTGAAGTGAAAATATTCCAAGATTTTCATGGCAGGGAAACTCGTCGCTCAACAGCTATTTTGAATGAAACTTACGCCCTTCCTGGAATGTGAAATGAACATTAACAATAATGTTTTTTTGTGTCGCCCACTTGGTACAAGCTTTTACCTTTAATTTTACCAAGAACCCCTAACTGATGGGTGATACGACCTAGAGACAAAACCAGTACATGGGATAAGACCTCTTTCAATTTGGCAGGTGGAGCTGCCTCGAAATGGTGAAATACTTGAAGTTAAATTTAATTGCGAGTTCCTGCTTGGAAGCTTCCAGACACCTCAGAGTTACGGAACCACAGATCCATTCTAGGAAGAAAATAATCATCGAGACGTGAATCTTTCCCGATGAGATCGAAGCTAAATCTGAATCTACGCCCGCCGCCACTTTCCCACGCAGCACCGCACAAAGGAATCGCTCGTCGTAAATAAGCGTGGGAGTTTTCCCGCGCATGCGTTACACGGCTCATGAATTCTCTAAGTGCCGGGGTGACATCGCCAATTGTGACGCGCGGAACTCTGCGCTGCAGCGGAAGGAAGAAACGCAGGAGCGGAACTGAGAAATTGAAATTTCCTTAACTCGATGCGCCGAACGCACTTACGTTCGTACTTACGTCAGTCACCTAACGACGGCTTACTGACATGTTGAAGACCGTAATTTCTCGAAATCTTATGGGCTCGTAAAAGATGATGGAACTCTCATAGCCACTGTGCAGCAATTCTGAAGTCGAGGTTATCTGCAGGGTTCAGTTATTTCGATTTGCCAGTTTTTTCAAAATATGTTAGATTATTGTTTAAAGAAGACATGTGTTTATTCTTTCGGGCGTAATATTTTATTTCCCCATGAATTTCGAAACCTTCATCCCATAGCAAATTTAAATTTTTGAGTGAAATCAAAAAATACTTTCCGAAACGGGTTTATGAAAGATTTATTATCAAGTACCGAAAGAACAATGTCTTTAGTACGCTTCCATTTGCACGCAGGAAAAATTCATCTTCCAGGAACCAGTAAAAATAATCCTTATTAAACAAATTTCGTGTAGTCTCTACAGTTGAAAGGAGTGTACAATTATAGGAGCCGTTAGAGGGTTGTTTGTAAATATTTCATACAAGACAAGACATGACAGAAATTCAGGATTGCGTTTCGGCCGATGAAGAAATTTTCAGATAACCTCTTGCCTCCAGAGTTTCTGAGCAGTTAGTCCAATTTTGCATATCTGTTTTCAACAACGTTCTCAGTTTCCCTTCCTCTAATGTCCAAGAATTATTTGATCATCAGAGATCAAAATCTTCAAAGAAATGGCTTACGATGTGCAGTTATTGTTATGTAGATATGCAATTGAATTATTAACGCGATGCAGAATACAAAATAAAAGTTCAGACCTCGATGCTGATCTCATAAGGCAAAAGTCTCTGCGAGTCTTTTACACTAATTCTAATCTTCCCTTCAGTTTAATTACAAAGACCAAACGCACTTCCCGTAAGTTCACTCTCACACACACACACACTAAATTCCAAAAGGACGTTTCAAGGTCGAGAATTTTTCAGGGCTCAACACAGACTCCAATTTGTCGCCGAGGGCTATCACCCAGTCTAAGTTTTTCGCTGTTGCATCTATAATTATTGCCACCCTATGCACAAGTTATCCTTGGATGGACAAAATCTTAGACGCCCGAGCCAAAAAGTTAGACGGGACAGCAAAAGGCAATGGCGCATAATTGATAACTTACGAAAAAAACATATTTCCATCAGCACCAACAATTTTTTCGTTGCCTCAATACAAACAGACAAAAGACAGAGTAGTGGTGTCAATTGTAGTACTAACTGCAGGAATAAGAAATTAAAACAGCATTTTCAAAATAAAGTTTATATAAATCAAAGTTAGTTTTTAAAGTGTTGCCACACAAAGGTCCTAAGTTGGTTTACGCGCATGGGTGCCAAAACAGCCTATTGTGAGAGAAAAACAAGAGAATGTTTTCCCAAGGAAAGAATTATTCTGAGTTTCAAAAATACATATAAGTACATAGAATACATAACGCGATCATAGGTACATGTAACATATAATACTGAATAAGGACAGTGACACACTGATGTGACACGCTTTTGATGATAATAACGCCATAGGAACACAATAGAGCGTACTACACGAGCCTTGACCTCGGGTGAACGTACTCAGGTCACTGCAGCAGTGGTGTGCAGTGGGGACATGGTACACTGCATTATGACACATGATACACAATACATGACATACATGATACACGATAGAAATGATACATGGACATGACACACATGACACGTGATACACATGACACACACGACATGTGATGTACATGACACGTGATATACACGACACACATGACACATGATATACATGACATAAGACACATGATTTACATGACATAAGACACATGACACACACGACACACTGCAGCAGAGGGGGCTGGGGGGAGATAAGAGCCCTCACAACACGGGTCGCAGCAATCAAGGTCACGAGGAGGAGTAGATTTACGATCGAGGTGAAAATTTACGCGACAAAAACCCAGTGGTGCACGTGAAAAACTCGACCTTATCTCAGCAGTGTAATTCGGGATGGAGCGCTTCGAAAGCGATAGCTTTTCATGAGGACACTTTTACTCAACTAGGGTGAACGAGAAAAGGTAATGGATAAAATTGTTGAATGTTGTACACAGTATTAGGGCGTGAGGGCGGCGATACTTCGTACACTCCAACACGCACACTCCGTACACTCCAACACGCACACACCCTCACCACTTTCCCTCAGGTCGGCCTTGAGCAACACACGATTTTTGTGGCCGCGTGTGAGGCGCATCACGACAGCGCCCCACACCCTCCTGCGGTTGTGCGCTCTAGTGCCATTCCATATTTTCAAAAATTATTTCAGCGTAATTTTTTCCAAAATTACTTCCGCGTCATATTTTCCAAAATTACTTCAGTATCATATTTTCCATAATTACTTCAGTGTCAAATTTTCCAAAATTATTTCAGTGTATTTTCCGCACCCTTTAGTGCTTGTGAACTTCAGTACCATGTCATATTTTCCACACCCTTTTGTGCTTGTGAACTTCAGTACCATGTCATATTTTCCAAAAGTCCCACTCATCATCGCCATTATTTCCAATGCAGTGCAAGTTCTTATCATTTACAAAAAGTTATAGTTCCCACCTGTAGCGGTCACCTGTATTTGCCCTGCGAGTGTTTCCAAAGGGGCAGAGGTCGCTTTGACGAGGAAGAATTTCAGAACAAAGTGGTGGATGAAGGTATCGAAAATATTTAAAAAAAAACTCGTTTGCACCGGACTCCTGCCTCTTCGACGAAACGACGTACTAAAAGAAAAGATGAATTCCAATGACCTGACAGACTACGTGCGACACCAACTTGCTCAATTCCAGCAACAAGTTTTGCAGACATTGTATTGGCTAGTTTAGTTTTTTTACGGACGAGCATCTATTCACCAAGGTACGCTTATGATGACAGACCATGCAGGAACACTCCATAGCACTGGCACGTCCCACATGCGAGGCCCAGGCATTCTACTCCGAGCACTGGCAAGTCACAAAAAACAAAAAAGAACCAGCTTTTCAGCGGAACTTTTTTTGATGGAAACGCATTATTACGGGCCAGCCATGGTCAGCAATTCTACATCAATCTGAACTAAAATTTGCAGAAAATATTAAAGATTAGATGTTAGTTTAAGCTAAACTCTAACATATGCGTTCCAAAGAGAGGAAAGAAGGGACTATTGAGGGTGGAGTTAAAGGAGCGAGAAATCCATGCACAAACAAGGTAAAGGTTAAAGAATAATGTAATAAGCGCTGAAAAATAGGACAGCAGTGAACTGAAAAAGACGGTTCTTAACACAACAAAAAACCTTTCATTTCAACAAAAAGAAGGCCTATCTAACTCTCAGCTCAAGACCTCATACATATTGCTTATTGCTTACTCCCATAGATACAATAGTTGTATCTTCCTGGGGGATATAAGTATGAAAAAAGAAAAAAATTAACCCTACGGAAAGGATGCTCGGTGAGACTGTAATTTAAAGAGTTGAGCACTTCTTTAAGGAATAGAAAATTAGCTGGAATTATTGAAAAATCATTGTTTTTTACGAAGGGCCTAACAAATCATTTGTATTAAGTTCAAGATTACCGGCATGAGGGCATTGTTTCGAAGATTTTATGTGGGCACAAAAACACTAAAAGAATATCACAAAATTTTCTCATGGAGTCTGAATATTTTATTACTAAAAAATTCCACGATATATAAGGTGCTTCAAGCACCACAAGAGATCTTAAGCTGAGTATTTATGATTCAGTGGAGATTCAACAAATCGAAACCGAAAATGCACTTCGATATAATTCGGAGCGTAAGAAACACATTTTCTCGCAAAAATTAAAAATAGCCTCGTCATCTTTTGTTCCCACCGCGAAAGAAGCTTACAGAAAGCTTGCAGGAAGCTGCCTGCCACGAGCATATATACGCTCGTCATTATCTGCAGCAAAATCATTACCCACAACGTGGGTATTTCGCAGCCATTACCGCCAGTAATACCCACTGCAGCAAATGGGCCGTGACGGGAAGCTGGCATGACGAGCATACAGTAACATCAAATGAATGGCAGCGCATTATTCATGTCTGAACGCACAGCTTATTTGTAACTGTTCAACCAGTTTATCAAATGGAAGGTTTTCGTAATAGCAGACGATCCCAGCGCCTTATCTTTCGAACTTGAAGAAAGGCGTTGTAAAAAAGGTCGCTCGATCTTATAAGCTTAAAGAATGGCGCAGAAAAAAAATATCGAGTGTGCAGGCACGACCAGAAAACCACGTGTAAGCCCTAGTATCGTCTGATGTAATTGAACTTGTGAACTCCAGAAAACAAGAACGTTCCGAGTGCCAGTGTTGCTGAGAGGCACAGCTTTTAAGATTGCTCAAGTTTTTCGTCATCAAAATCCACAAATTTGAGATTTTCATATAAAAATTTGTCCTTAAATAAAACTCCGTATCTAGCATACCTACACAGTTCTAGATCCTAAACGCTCTCAATGACCAAATTTCAGTCAAAGCAGTTCACATTTCGGCCGAAAAAAGCTAACCTTGCACCGTACGCAGGCTACCCTCTGGCGCAGGAGGAGTGAGTGAAGAAATAGAAGTCCTTGCTATTTCACAGCTGGTTGCAGTGCAAGCAATCGCCAGCTGGCTGGTATGAACGAGCCTTGAATGAAGCAGCTGGTACATTTCATGACAAATGCATGCTGCCCACTGAGAACAGGGTAAGCATCAAGAAACATTCATCACTAATAACAGGCATCGCTAACAACAATCACGATGCGTAATATCTATGAATTATGATCGGCTATCTGAAAATCTGCAACTCAATTTTAATCTGCAAATGTGTTTTTTACAGAAACGTTAACAGCAAATGCGCTTTGCAATCCCCATGAATTATGACAGGCTGTCTAAAAATCTCCGTATTTAACGCTGATCGGCAAATGCATTTTCTACAGAAAACAGTATTTCATCAGACAAAATGCTTAATCGAAGGTGGAGATTTTCGCTTTTGGCAAGAATGTGCTGTATTATATACAGATTATAATTGAAATAAGATTATGAAAGCGTATGAAAATAATTAATTGTAGGAATCAATTTGTCGTCCTGTAGCAGCCAGTAATTAGCAAGAAAAACTTAGACTCATGTTATTGATCACCACAGAACATCTGTAAGCATGGACACACACACACACCGCAATATTCCATCTAAAAAAATCGAGTTAACTACGATGTAAATTACGACACAAAATGTAGTCGGAAATCCATAGATGATGCTAATTTAGACGTTCGACTCAGAATAAATAATTTTAACCAGAACCAAACAAAATACCAATATTTCGCTCTAGCACGTCTAACCGTAAATATTCATTTACCCATGAATACCAGACACTCAAACAACAAATGTAGTTCTGAGTGCATGCCTTAAAATAAACGTTCGACTCTACATAATTTCAAATCGAAGTAAAACAAAATGACAACATTTTGCCCCAGCAAACATCGCCGTAAATGATTTCCTTAAATGATTTAAATGAATGCAAAACACGCAAAATTCGAAGCCATCTGCGAGTGAGTGCCAAATGACCAGTCACTACACACTCCACCAGTTACAGTATAGTGTAACTATAGTGTACAGTATAGTGTTACAGTATCATGACCAGTCACTATACACTCCACCAGTTACAGTATAGTGTACAGTATAGTGTTACAGTATAATGACCAGTCACTATACACTCCACCAG
>JACJUY010002892.1:26326-56068 GCA_014220935.1 Platorchestia sp. MABIK | reverse complement strand
ATAGTTTGGAACCAAAAGTATCGGCGATACCGATAAATCGATAACTCGGGAAAAAAATTATCGGATAACCGATAACCCGAAATCGTTATCGCGATAAAGTATCGCGATAATTTATCGCGATAACGCCCAGCTTTGGTGTACGGTATAGTGTTACAGTATAATGACCAGTCGCTACACACTCCACCAGTCACAGTATAGTCAGGTAGTGGGAAAACACCTCTGCAGTGAAGCGATGCCGTGTAATTACCCTCTCACATGGAACTGTTGCGGACCTACAGCCGGCTCAGGCAAAGCAAAAACTCGAAAATCATGGCATTCTGTCTTTGTTTGAAACGTAACTGTTCTTCCTCGTGAATCTTGGGTCATACAAACTATTCAGCATATACAGCTCTCTGAATAAGCGATCGATGAGTGATTTCTTTTTTTTAATATCGCAAATCATACAACGTTAATTCACGTTATCAAGATTGAGTCTAAAGCCCTTTAAATTTGCTAAAATCATGAAAATTTTGAAACGTGAAATAACAAACTATTTTTAGGATTTAAAGGGTGCATCAACTACATTAATTTAAATAATCTCCTTGTGATTTATCCCTCGGATCTTCAACATGCTACTCGAAACCTTTTCACACAGGTAAGTTACAGTCAGCGTTAACATGTATGTAGCAAGAGTTGAACGTTTGATATTCTGGAAAGCCTAATGGGTTTAGCCTGTGGCTCATACATAGGAGGCACTGGTTTAAATCGTATACGTCAAGAGCATGTAGCCAATTGTTTTTTTTTTAAATAGTCTAGTATCAAAAAAAATTAAAAATAGAAGACGGCCAAACGAAGCAAGTGAAAAATATAAACAGAAAAATCTACGAAAATTTTTTTAAGTGCGGTTAAACTAAAAGATCACTGAATCGAAGCCAAACAAAATACAGAAAAATCTACAAAAAGTTGCGAAGTGCGGTATATAAGATCACTGAATCGAAGCCAAATAAAATACGGAGAGTTACTAAGCACAGTCTATAGGTCACTGAATTGGTGCCGAATAAAATACGGAGAGTTATGTACTAAGCACAGTGTATAAGGTCACTGAATCCAAAAAGTTCAACGTACGGGAATACGCATTGCTGCTGTCAAGAGCTCATGAGGTCACATGCATTTCCAGAAAGTTGTTACGAAGAGTCATGTCGAGACTATTCGCCTACATAACCAAGAGCTATTCGACACTTGCCGCAACGTCTTTTTTAATACTGTCATTGAGAGTCGTTTCGGAGCGTAACTCTGATGGGAAAACCTTCTTCTACAGATGACAGTTTCGCAAGCAGAGTGTAAAAGCTCTCACTCGCACGCATTTAAACGTAATTTAGAAGGACCTTCACGACGAAGTTCTTATGGAAGTGGCGTAACGCACACGCGAGGATGGGCAAACGTCAGCGTATGTGGAGTTAGTGTTGAGAGAAGTGTCTAATTTTGCAGAGCTTTGTGGCCTAAAGGTCACGTCTGCAGGGATGTGCTACAGGCGGGTCTGGTGTTGGCAAAACAGAAAGTCAAGGGCGATCATGAGACGTTTCTCGTTCGTGGACCAGGCCGAACATTAGAGAATACACGAATGGAGCATTCCGACGTACAAAAAACTATGGCCTATTAATCAAAAGGCGGCAGATGAGTTCGTAGCTGAAGATGTGCACACAGTTGTGAATCTGACGAATATTTTCGTGATGATGACTGATGAACAGATGGATAAAAAGAAAGATAGGAAATGATCCAGGTGGTGATACAAAAGAGTATTAAAAGCCTAATCAGCGACTTTCAGCCCTCTCTGAAAAAACATTTTTGTATTGCGGAGAAACTTGAGAATATGAACCATTTTGAAGTTCAACTTTGAATAGTACAGGACGAACGAAAAATTATGAATAAATTGAATCCTTGGGATTAATAATGGGATTAATAAGTCAATTACTGGATTATTCGAAGTATTTACTAAAATGAGTACTTAACTTCAGAGACATTTTGGAATTTTTTATATCTTAAATTCACATATTTAAACAAACAACATTTCGATGCACTAATTAAGGCTTTGGATACGTAAGAATTCTTCAAGAGCTTGCAAGTTGACAGCCCGTCAAAACTGATGCATACAAAAGCCTAGAGTGAATATTAAGATGCGTTACGCATTTAAATTATTTTACAATAATGAAAAATAGGTTGAGGATTTTTAAATAACTTTGCAACAATGAACAATAGGTTGAGAATGTTTTTCTGCGTGGGAAGAACAATTTAAAAACTGAAGTAGATGTTTTGCCCCCCAAAAAAAGCACTCAGTTCCAACCTTCATAACATCAATGCTCAATATTTCGTTGAAAACCAACTGCAAAATTATGAAAACAGAGTATATATTGCAGCAAAAAAATGTACTCATCCTTTGACTGACGGTACTGAAGCATTTTTGCTTCAGGTGCAGACAAAATTTTCGTCTAGGACACTTAATTCCTTAAATTTCTTGTTTTTTTTCGATTCAACTCACAAGACATGAATCTGAATCAACAAACACATCAAAACAAAATACAACAGTGCTGGATAGTCAGAGAATGCGTACGTCTTTTTACGACACCCGGTATGTCTATACGTAATCGACTCGAAAATCTCAACTTCTACATGATAGAATTGCAGAGTTCACCAAACTAATCACTCTGGGAAAGAGAAAAAGCGTTGCATCAGAAAATGCATCCGATGACGGAAAGCGAGAGCAGAGCGACTGTCTGGTGTGCTGGTCACGCACGCTCTCCGCAACAACCGTCGTAGCACGAACAACTTCTAATTTAAAAGTCATTTTACCCTGAAGCTCGCTTACTGCTTGGTGACGCACCGGTGGTCACAAACTGAATTCTTAAATTTTAGCAATTATTATCAAATGAAGGCTCATTCCCATTAATATTTCGATCGTGTTCATGTAGGAAGATTAGGTAAGTTCGAACAAGCTTTCTTAACCACAAAAAAGGGTTTCAAAAAAAGAAGGAAGGAAAGCACCATTTACTATAAAATATGAAGAACGGAGAATCTATGCATTTAATGTCGAAAAAGTTGAAATAAAGTTCCAAGTTTATTCTCAAACGTCAGTCTGAGCTACCGCAGCTCACGTGTTAATCTCAACAGTCCTCAAAAGGAGGAGGAAGAAACTTCCCCCCAATGCTCGGAAACTTCCTTCTTTATATTTGGCTACCTTGCGATTGCGAAGACTGTAATCTCTAAACGCGAAACTTCGCTTGAGATTGCCTTGATTGCGTGAAACTCACTCCCTTCAACCAATTACTACGACCACTGCAGAGAGCAGTAAGTAAGGAATATTCTAAATAAATTTTACGCAGAAAATTAAATGGAGCGTGATTGGGAAAATATTCAGGGATGTTCACACCAGAACGTAATCAAGCGGAGCAACAAGAAGTAGGAAACTTGACTGCTTCAACAGTCAAGTGGTAAGGAGACCGAGTTTGTACGATCTCTCATCCAAATCTAAAAAAAAAATCGGCGATAAGGCAAAGCACAGCCTTTTTCTTTTAAATTACTTTTTTTGCAAGGTAAGCTGTTGTATTCGCAACACAAAGACCGGCTTGATCATTTGCAAATTGATAAAGAAACGCGAAGATTTAAAGGGAACATTATAAGAAAGCATTGCCCGAGATTAGCCATGCATGAGGAGACGATATAGAGGCCGACAAAGATGTTCTGCTCCGGAGCTCCGGGTTCCAGCGAACATAAAACACAAAAAACACGAGCGATCTGCTCTGATATATGGTACCTCTGCATTAATATATGGTACCTCTGCATTAACATATGGTACCTCTGCATTAATGCAAATTAGACCATGTTCTGAACGTATGGGTTTGAAGCCTTTGTCTGCAGAGCAAGCTCAGAAATGAGACAAGGTTTTCTGATGATTAAAGTAATCGTAGTGATACACATAGCAGCGTACGTTCATTCGAGTCGACTTGATCACGCTACGTAACACAGCACGAAAGGCAATAAAACAGAACTAACTAAGGTAGGTTCACCTCTACAACCACGTAAATTGTTCGAAAATCTGGTCCCTGAGCTCAAATGTACGACTAGATAGAGATAAGCTGATTAGAAGCAAGCATGCGCACAGCGTCAAGGTTCTGTGCGACTCTCATGATTACTGAAGGTGCTGAATGTGTTCCGGGTGCTGGGTCCTTGTGTTGGGTCTACGTGCATTGAGTTGATCAACGAGGGTTGAGGTAATCAACGAGCATCGAGTTAATCAACGAGCATCGAGTTAATCAAAGAGCTTTGGATCAGTCAATCAAAGAGCATTGGATCAGTCAATTGGAGAGCATTGAATCAATCACTGATTATTGAATGAATTAGTCAACGAGTAAAAAGTGATGCTTCCAGCAGGTAAGGTTAAGGCATTTCAGGTATGAATCAGTAGTCATGATGGAAATTTCTTTCGATGGCAACATAATTTCATGCTCTCTAAATGTAGTAAATTGTGTTTCTGTAGCTTGACAATACTGACATGGTACATAACGTATCACACGTGCGAATTCTGACGTAGTTGCGTGTCGTAAATTAGAATTCTGACGTGATTATGTAACTGATAATTATTGAGAGCATCAAATTTTGTAAATCAATGCCGCTCAGCTTAACATTCATTTAAAAATCCCACTCGGGGAGCAGAAGCGCTCAGCAACACACATAGGTTAATCTATTTCAAGTTTTTATTTACTCAAATTACTTAGCATTTCTAACTTAAAGCCTGAAATGAGGTTATTTTAGCTCAACGAACGACGATATTCGTATAAACGAATAAGCGAAACGTGAAAGAATCGACCAAAACTTATCAAAAGCGCGCTGCATTCAACACACCTCAATAGTAACAGGACAACAAAACTGTTCGCATTAGTGAGTTACTGCGATGCTGAAACGAGTCTCCTTCAGTACACATAAGGAGGAAAGTGCCAAGACTATTATATGACGCTGTATTTATCTACAAGTGAAGGGAGGGCATGGAAGCACCGGTGGTGGTCAACCCTCGGGCCGGAGGAGCGCGAGTTGTTGAACTGGAAAGTCCTCCGTCGTGCCCACCTGATCACCAGGACCTCCAAGCATCTCATGGCCATTTCTCAGGGATGCAGCAAGCCCTGAGCCCCTTATTACTAATTTGCCCAGAGGGGTTGCACGGGTGATTTCCATTTGCTCGTATTATGACCTAAAGTTTGTTTGTAGAACTGTAAAGCATCCCATGGCCATTTCTCAGGTATGCAGCAAGCCCTACAACTCCCTTGTTACTCATTTGCCTGGAGGGGTTGCACGGGTGATTTCAATTTGCTCGCATTATGACCTAAAGTTTGTTTGTGGGACTGCCAAGCATCTCATGACCATTTCTCAGGCATGTGGCCACTCCCTGTAGTTGTTTTCACTCATTTGCCCGGAGGGGTTAAAGGGGTGATTTTAATCTTGTGTTCACGTGCCCAATTTGCTCGTATTATGACCTAAAGTTTGTGTGTGGTTTGTGTAAAGTTTGTGTGCGCCAAGCATCTGATCACCGTTATGCAGCAAGTTCTACAGCTACCTGTTGCTGTTGGTACTCATTTTCCAGGGTAAAACGGGTGATTCTCTTCAGTTCACGTGCTCAATTTTCTCTGTGTAATGACCTGAAGTTTGTGTGTGTGTGTGGGACTGCCAAGCATCTGACGACAGCGTCTCAGGTGTGCAGCAAGCCCTGCAACTGCGGGTGGTTATTTTTACTCGTTGGCGGGGTTACGCGGGATATTTCTCACTGCTCATTAATTTGCTCAACCGCTCCAAGCGACTGAACAACGTTCGTGTGCGTGTCAGGGACAGATACGAACAACCCTCCTGAGTTCTCGCATTAAAAAAAGCGAGCGTCAACAACGCTCGCCGCGTTTTTTTCCAAGGCACCGCTTAAAAAGCCTGCGTAAACAGAACTCTGTATATAGAAAATATAGTGTACATTAGCTGCAGGCTACACTCGGGATTTGCAAGAGGGCATTCACATCAGCGTGTGCACAGCGACAGAGCAACTTTCTTGCTTACTGTCAGAGTAACTGGTACAAGATTAGATTAAACAATTTTGACGTCAGAGCAACTTTCTTGCTTACTGTCAGAGTAACAAGTACAAGATTAAATTGGACAATTTTTTTTGCGCCTCCTTAACCACAGCAAAGGTGTTCCAAAGAGAGAAAAGAAGAAAGCACCATATAGTATGGGCTTTAGGGGACACAGAATCTAAAAGACAAGGTTTGTTCTGACACAAGATCCCATGTGCTCAGAAACAGTAAGTTAATAATTCAACACATTATTCAACAGTTTTGAACTGTGCATTTGTATTTTGATTTGATCGCCTATACGCTGGTATTTGCAAACATGCTAACTTGTATATGTGTTTAAGAAGGAAGGCTATGGAACATGATAAAAGTTCAAGAAATAGTAATAGGCCCTGAAAAAAACACGACACCAGTGAATCGAGAGAGATGGTCCGTAACAGAACAAAATAAAACGCATACTATTTCAACTGAAGGAAGGCTTATCGTGACCTTCAGCTTAGGACTTCGAATCTCCGCTGAGGGCGCGAATTCCCATCGATGCATGCAGTTGCTGTGTCCCTCTGAACGAGAAATAGATACCAGCAGCAAGCTCAAAATTTCCAATGTTATTGATCTAGAAAAAGGGAATTTGAGCGGGAGAGATGAACTCGACAATATGCACTTCAAGATTACGCTATTGACTCGATACAGAGAGCTCAAGAACGAGTGGCATAGAATAAACATCACTGTACTAGTCCATGATTATAATAGTACTAACCAGAACAGTTTCTGGGTGTACATCCATGAAACCATTTACCTATCTATACCCCAAGTAAAATGTAACAAGAATAATACATGAAGATTCGTTCATGCTAACTTAATTTCAGCATTCTTCGAAAAAAAGTCGGAGGTGCTTTTCGTACGAAGCTCGCACACAAACAACACCGATACGAAACTTTGAACTCACAAAATGTGATACTACAGGCTTACGAAAAAGCTGAATACAGTGTCACACACATATACATAAATACACACATACACTAAGAAGACACACACACGCACACACAAATATTCTAACGTCGCAATCTCAGAGAAGCTACTAAACAAGCGAACCAAAAGATTCGAACACAAAATGCCATAATAAAGAGTGTCAAAGAGGAAATTAGCACACGAGATGGAGCAGCAGAGCTACAGCACAGCTTCTGCAGGCAACAATCGAGGGTCGCCATCGTGACTAGTAGTTGTAACGGTCACTAGCGGCTACATCCAAAACGGTAGTTGAGACATGTTCTAATAACGGTCAAAATATACAGCATGTACGGACACATTTGGAGCAAATTACGGTCATTTAAGGGTGGCTTTGTAATCGTCGTAGTAATGCACTTCTGGCAAAGCAGGCCGAGGAGGTAAGGGCGCTTGTGCAGGCCGAGGAGGTACGGGCACTTGTGCAGGCCGAGGAGGTACGGGCGCTTGTGCAGGCAGCCTTCATTTAATGAAGGGCGTAGAGTGCAATTTGACCTTCACGTTTCATCATGGAATTAATGGACGTCTGCAGAGATAAAATATTTTCGCCCTTGAAATTCGGCCAATGTGCAGCACCAAGTTGGTAAGGGTTTTAAACCTCATTCTGTCCCATGAAACTAAGAAAACTACACCGAATGAGTTTGATGTTAAGTCTCATATATTCGAAAAAAAAAATTCGAAATGTTTGCGCGCGGTTTCAGTTTTTACTCCAACGTACTCTCGGAGCTGAGCGGCGGTGATTTCTTAAACGCAGCGTTCAAAAAATAAACAAATTGAAAATTACATTTGAAGGAAGTGAAACAGAACGCAGCATCTCGCCACAGTACGCCTCAGCTCTGGCTGCTCTTGCACATGATACCCCGCTTGCATTGTGATCACAAGTACCGGATTTATTAGTGTCTGACCTCGAAAAGAATTTTTTTAACCATGAAGAGTGAGAAAAATATTCTCGAACTTCGGTTCAATCACTAGCACAGTGTTTGAGAGTGTGTCTGCCTTCGCCAGCATATTTTTCATAACCTTAAAAACTGAGCCAAAAAATTTCGCTGGAACATTCTGTTAACTCTTGGCACAGCGAGCGCCAAATGTTGTTACAGCTTATCACTAGGAGCGGAGAAAAAAATAGTGTTAAGGTCACTCTGAAGTTTACGCGCGAATCAACATTTTACGGACGGTTGTCATGGTATAATTACGGGACCACAGCATGCAGGTCATCAAGAGGAAAATTAAATTAACATCGATACGAGAAAAATAGTGAAACTGATAGATAGAACTGGGAATCTGAGGGAAGTCTACATTAAGCATCAAGCAGTGTTGATAGCTCCATCAGCCGTGGGCTTTCGAGCGTATCAACCTAAGGAGAGGGAATGCGTGAGTAGAGAGCAGGCTCATTAAATATAAGAGCTTCACCTTCTTCGTCTACTGCGAATTTATAACTTCAATACTCGAAGGCTATTTCATTTTTGCTCCACGCACTTAATTAATTTCTGTTTTTCTACAGCTTTTAGTTTGGTTCTAACTTCCCATCTGCAAATCATTACTCTACATGCTGTTTCATAGTCGCACGTCCCCTCTTTTTTTCTTTTCTGCCTCTTCCGCCTCCACCCTTAACCTCCTCCTCCCCTCCTCCACCCTATTCCACCACCTCCCTCCTTCGCCTCCGCCTCCGACATTCTCCCACGCCCCATAGGGTCACTGGGTCACCATCCATCTCCTCGTCTCTTTCCACCGCCCACGTTTGTTCGGACAAGGCCAAAGCAGACGGTGGTATTTCATGCAATGATTGATTATTAAATTCTAGGAAAAAGCCACAAGCTTTACGACACACATGACGATGTAACCCTGCTACGAATATCGCTCGAATGGCAACAAACTTTACGGTACACATGACGATATAAAACTGGTATGAATGTCGATCGAATAGTAACAAATTTGCCCCGACGATGGAACCACGAAAAGAATAATTGAGATCTAAAGCAGTTAGAGCAAATCAACCAAAAATTTTAATTTAATTCATAGACATTCGATACTCTGTTATTCCATTTGAATATTTTAGAGTAGCAAGAGAAGTGCTAAGACGACGAGAAACCCATTCATGAAGGTTGTACTTTTTTGTACCAGAATGAGTGAGACCTTCGAACTGTGAGCTGCGCATCCAAGCAACAGCAGTGCTTTCATACTAGATTAGATTAGATTAGTTGTTAGTTTAAGCCTCTTTAATCGCATCAGAAACGTTCCAAATAACGGAAAGCATCATTTAGTATAGAGTTAAGGGAACGTGGAATCTATCCACAAGGTGCGTAGAAACAGTAAGGTGAGAAAGAAGTTTACGAAACAAGATAGAAGTTAAAGAAGAAAGTAATATGTGCTGAAAGAAAGGACAGCAGTGGACCAAGAGAAAGACAACAGTGAACCGAAAAAAAGATTTGCAACAAAACAAAAGCCTATTTTATTGCAATGAAAGAAAACTTACCTGATCTTTACCTCGGCATATATTAATGCAGGAGTTCCCAGACTTTTTTCGTCTCGCACCCCTAAAGAAATTTCATTCCAACCTCGCACTCCCTGTAATAAAAATGCCAGCATATAGCGAATATCCCCTTATTTACCTGGATATTTCTGCTACCCCTTAGAATATCGACCTCCCCTCCTCCCCGGGATACGATGAGCACCCCGGGATGCGATGAGCACCCCAGGTTGGGAACCCCCGTCTTAACGCATGAGCGTCACAACGCCTGCACGCGATGCGTGAGTAAAATATTTGTATTCCTCGATAGGCCTCTGTGCACGCCGAGTGAAGAAGAAACATTGATTAGGTTGATGCAGTTTACATGAATTGCTTAGTTCTGCAGCTCCACAGGCTACCACAAGAGGGCGGAGGCTGAGGAGAGATAGCTGCTTCAGGTGCGAAGCTGAATGGCGTCCGACTGTGGCTATTTGTGGCGCAAGTCAAACTGGATTCCAGAGCTAAAAGCCTTGATAGAATCGTGAACAGTTACATCTTAGTAGATCCAGTTCCAAGATATTTTTTCAAGTCTGTCGAGTAGGCCGTGTCTCAGCTCACAGCAATCTTCGTGAACTTTTTTGTATAAATAACTTGTGTATGAACTTCTTTACGTCATTCAAAACCCCGTTTAGTAAATAAAGGTACTTATATACGAGCGCAACTAAGACCCCATTACTTGATGACAATTGATTGATGTAATGCGTGGGGACCTAGCATATATTTGTTTAAACAAGCGCGCGCTCAAATAATGCAGATGCGAATATAATGCAATCTTCTCTGTTTGTTTCAGAGGCGCAAAAAAATGCGCATGCAAACGTCTGTAGTCGAGCTTTATGTAATTAACGATGAAAACATGCACTTGAAAAAAAATCGTAGCTGATCAACTGGAATACATATTTCAAGTGAAAGTAGTAATGTAAATTAACGTATTCCTTGGTTGATTTCTTGAATATCAATTTTGATACGAAAACGAGAGTCATCGTGCTAGCATTTTATTGCAGAGGTTGTGGGACGTGTAATTTGTGATGAAATCCAAAACCGCAAACATTAGACACAAATTACAGTAATTCTCAAAATAAAAATAAACACAAAAGTAAATATGGGAAGCTAACTGGATTGGCTGGCTTAGGCTAAATGTCGGGTAATATCAAAAGACTATCATATTAAATTCCACGTACAATATCATTGTTAAGCTAGGTGGATCCGAGAAAAAATTCCGTTAACATTACCGAACCTATCCTGATAAAATGTCGAAGATGTCAATGCAAATAAAGGCCATCTTTTAACGTTACACTGAGGAATTCGGTATCCATGATCCTGCAAATTCGGACGAAAGCGTAACGGACGGACTAACTAAGGAAGGAACAAGCAGAATATTATAAGCATATTTAGACTGGCAAAATTTTACAAACAACTAAGGATCGTTTCGCATCAGGAAGAGCTTAAGGATGATGCATCGACGGGTCGTATCGCAAGCAACGTGTGAAGTCACGTCAGAGCACCTCACGTTGGGTGAGAGGGCAACACAAACCATCTCCCAAAAGGAACCCCAAATTCAGCACAGCTCACGACAACTGTTGGGTCACGGCACGCCTTTCATTTCCCTTCACCGTGTGTGCGCACTCTCTAAAATGCACTAAATTTGGTAGCCTTTTACGAGTTACTGAAGAAAGCGTCACGAGTACGGATCGAGTAATGTAGGCTAGAGATGAAACTTTGAGAATCGTTACTCCATATTCGAGAAAATGATTGCTCGATTGGAGAATTTTTTATTCGATATAAGATGAACTATATCGGTCTATCGTTCAAGATTGGTTGCAAAATACTGATTAGATTAGATTATTAGTTAGTTTAAGCCTCCCTATCCGCTACAAAGGCGATCCAAAAAGAGGAAGGAGGAAGGCACCATTTAGTATGGAGTTTAGGGAACGTGGAATCTACGCAGAAAGGGCATAGAAACAGTAAGATGAGAAAGAAGTTTATGAAACAGGATCAAAGTTCAAGAAGAAAGTAGTAGGTGTTGAAAAAAAACAAAACAGGACAGCAGTGAACCGAAAAAAGATGGTCCGTAACAGAACAAAAACCTATGTTATTTCAACAAAAAGGAAGCCTACCTAACCCTCAGCTCGGGCCCTCACATAGTCTCCCTGGGAGTGCAAAATACTGATAAATACATGGAAGGGAGAGTTATAAAGTGCAATGAATAGAAAAATCTGCAAGCTATTTTCCAAGGAAAAATACATATGGTTTCCACTTTCCAGAAGCATTAATTTTTATTTTGTGTTGCGTGGGTGACTAGCTCGACTAATAAAATAATAAAGCCTGCGAATGAAAATATACATATTTTTTGATTGGCGAAAGCCTATTTCGCTTCATAAGCGGGGAAATTAATCAGAAATAACGCATGCCACCTCGAAATTACTTTGAAAATTTCACACACGGATTGTTGCTAAGCAAATCCGTTTGAATGTATTCCAAAATATATCTTCATTGTGCCTAAAGATCACTCGATTTGTCCTTCTGCTCCAGAATCAATTTACTAGAATATTCCTTTATTTTCCTTCTCAATTTCCTGGGCATTTTATACTTTGAAAAAATGCACTTACGAATTATATGTCGTGCTAACTAATGGACTAATTATATGTCGTGCTAACTAATGGACTAATTATATGTCGTGATAGAAGTCCAAAGCCAAATCGAATCACTGGCTTCGCACCAAAAGCATTAAATCATTGAAAATGTTCTTTTTTGTTAAAAATGTAATCCAGAATTCATGTAATGAAAAAAATACAGATCGCTATACAATCATAACAGCCTAAGCTTCAGTTCAGCAGCGGGGCGGTCCTAAAGGCGAAAAACTGTTTTATAAAATATCGTAAGTAACCGCTAAGGGCAAAACACTATTTTGCATAATATCTTAAATGACCGTTAGGAGCAAAAAAATATTTTAGAAAGTATCTCAAATAACCGCTAAGTTAGGAAAACTATTTTACAAAACATATCAAATAATCACGACGTCCGGATAATTAATTAACAAAACAACTAAAGTAACCTCTTCAGGCCTTAAAATTTCCCACGATATATTTTCAGCTCTGATACACCCGCTTCGTATATCTAACGCATCCAGTTCAAAAGCCACCAGTTACATGAATGTGCTATTAAGAAATTTTTTGAACTGTACGCAAAATGAAAAACCTCGGCGAGGAAATCAAAAGAAACGTTCAGAGCTGATTACATTTTTGGAATATTATCGTAATTAATCTTTCAGATTAGATTAGATTATTAGTTAGTTTAAGCCTCCCTATCCGCCACAAAGGCGATCCAAAGAGAGGAAGGAAGATGGCACCATTTAGTATGGAGTTAAGGGAACGCGGAATCCATGCAGAAAGGGCACAGAAACAGTAAGATAAGAAAGAAGTTCATGAAACAAGATCAAAGTTGAAGAAGAAAGTAGTAGGTGTTGAAAAAACAGGACAGCAGTGAACCGAAAAAAAGTTGGTCCGTAACAAAACAAAAACCTATTCTATTTCAACAAAAGGAAGCCTACCTAACCTTTAGCTCGGGCCCTCACATTGCCCTCCTGGGAGCGCTAATTCCCAAATTAATCTTTCAACTATTTGAGCTAGCCAGTAAACCAAAGTCATGCACTCACATCGTAACCAAAGACAAACGCAGTCATCTCGTCTAAAACATGGCTTTGGAAAACATTCTTTTTCCCAATTTGAATTGCTCAAAAGCAGTTACTGCCATGGGAACTTCCCGTATTCCAAATGAAAAATCTTTTTCCAGGTTTGGAAATATTCGGAGTAACATAGCTTTCGTTCCTACTTCTACGAATAAGCTCATTTTTACACCTGAAACCCAAATCTCTTTCCATCGACCCAAATTTGCACACCTTGCAATATAATCAATAAACACTCCAGTTACGACTTCGAAAAGGGCTTGACATTTCAAAAATTAAAAGTATAAACTATTTGGACTCGTGGTGCACATGAAAGAATTTAAAAATTAACCTCTTTTTCTGGGGCGCACTCTCTTTACATTCAAATCTCTATTACAGGAGAGCATTTGCATTTTAGTGAAGTGGATAAAACGGTCGAGAAATGCCATCAGGGCAGTTCATTTGACCACAGGCGAGCGGGCATGCGAGGGGCACCCGCAAAGGGGCGGGGCTACCGCTGGTAAAGGTCACTCCTACGAGAGGAAGGCGGTGGGGCGAGCGTAGGGAGTCCATATGGAAGATGTATGCCGGAGGAATATAAAAAAGCGTAGGAGAGGTCACTTTTGTAAGCGACTCGCAGGTGAGTCAAACAAAGGAGCTTCATGGGGAGGATTAGCGGTAAACAATTTAAACATTTTGTAGAAGTTGTCTTCACTTGCATTGGGTCTCAAGAAGTTAAATGATAGTTTTATGCAGTAGAATTAGCAAGATATATTGAAAAAATGTTTGAGAAATGAGAAATATTTGAAACAGCCTTCAGTGAGCTACATGAATACAAAATAAAAATGATTTCAATAATAATGAAATGGCAGCAACACATTCTATTGTTAAAGAAATAGCAGCAAGAAATCATTTCAAAATACTTTACTTTGACCACGTGGTTCTTCATGTGCATGAGTGTGCGTTTGTTGATAATTGCTTGGTGAGTAGTGAAATCATTGAATCATTTATTCAGCGTGTATGAACATTCATCGCACTATTGCACCGCAAGGAGTCCCGTAACTTAGGAAACACCGATTTAATATGTAAAATAAGTGAAAAAAGTCTTGATGAATAATTTATTCAGTGTGATGAGCGACCCCTATTGCAAAGAATTCACGAAGTAAATGTCTGCTCCAGTTCAAGGATTTGGAGGAAGACGAACTGATTCTATACGATAATTATTTTATCAAACACTTCCGTGATGCAAGTTTCCTAAGAAGTGAAATTTTCGAGGCGTGCAGTAGCATGCGTCAACGACTGAAATGCGTCAATGTCTAATTTTGGCTGCACGCCCAACATTAACTAATAATGTTTTTGAAGAAAAATACCTGTTCAAAAATAATTTTTCAATAAAACATTACTTGAAAACAAAATTAAAACCTAACGTTTGCTCAAAAGTTGAAGCATTTTTCACACGGGGCTGGATCGAACATAATAGAAGTGACAATTGAAATTCCAAAATTGTCAATCAGGGCATAAATTTTTGTTGACGGGATGTACGAAAGATAAATTAGATTAGATTATTAGTTAGTTTAAGCCTCCCTATCCGCTACAAAGGCGATCCAAATGAGAGGAAGGAGGAAGGCACCATTTAGTATGGAGTTTAAGGAGATTATAGATTGGATTAGATTATTAGTTAGTTTAAGCCTCCCTATCCGCAACAAAGGCGATCCAAAGAGAGGAAGAAAGAAAGCACCATTTAGTATGGAGTTAAGGGAACGTGGAATCTACGCAGAAAGGGCATAGAAACAGTAAGATGAGAAAGAAGTTTATAAACCAAGATCAAAGTTCAAGAAGAAAGTAGTAGGTGTTGAAAAAACAGGACAGCAGTGAACCGAAAAAAGATGGTCCGTAACAGAACAAAAACCTATGTTATTTCAACAAAAAGGAAGTCTACCTAACCCTTAACTCGGGCCCACACATAGTCCTCCTGGGAGCGCTAATTCCCATAGATACAATAGTTGTATCCCCCTGAGGGGGTACGAAAGATAGATTCAGTCACAGATCGGAAAATATAAGGAAACGAGCCTTTTTAATACCAATTCGGTATGCTTGCCAGAAAATACGGTCTTGAATTTTATCTCATCAATGGCCACAAACACTTTTATTAGCACATTTAAAAGTCACGTATAAGCCTAACATCCAATATAAATTAATTGGAAAAAATATATGAGGTATCAACGGAAAAAAAATGAGTTGCATTACGCAACTTTCAATGACTGACGAGCTGAAAAAAAGTTGAAAAAATTTCAGCGACGTCGACGTAAGAAAAATTGTGTAGCAATGCACAACTTCCAGTTGCCGACAAGAGCTGGTAATGTAAGTGTAATTCATGAATAAACGTGGAATAAATCAGAAGGACAGGCCTGAGGTCAGCTGAGAGCTGCGAGAGGGCAGCTCGGGTCGCACAATTGTTTGGCCTTAAATGCCAGGGAATAAAATTCAACTCTCGGAGAGGCGCGCAGTCCGAATGTCAAGGAGACCGTGAGCATAAATGGCATGTTGACCACCATTCATAAATCAAACTCAGAAAATATCGAAGGGCTATTCGTGGGCATTTCACTTTATCGCCAACAGCCATCTTTCGCAGCGCAAAAACGTCCCCACAGCTCGTGCAGGGAAAATGAAAAAATTGCATTTGGCGTGAAGTTCGTGGGGAAAACAGAAACAATCAAGTTCGAGGTACAGTTCGTCACGGGATTTTAAGCACACCGTTCTTTCCTTTCGTCATGCGGAACTGTAAAGCTGAGCACAGAAACCCCTTCGGAAAACTAGTTGGGACATCGACCGAAGAGCTTCAATTACGAAGATATCATCCGAGAGATGTACCAGGTTTCCCGAAGGGTGCCATACACACAAAAGGGTTCCTCAGGGCACGGTCGTGAGCGGCGCAGGTCGAGGGCATATGGCATAGGACGTCCCAGAGCAACGCTCCATAAGGGCACGCAGATCAAGATGCTATCAAAGCTCGAGGCCAAGCCAACAGTATGTATGTGGTTTGAGCAGCGCATGAACGCTAATTTCCGGAGATCCTATCGCAAAAAACGGCATGTTTAGAGCACTAACGCGTAGCTTCAAAGGGATTGGATTTCCGCGTATCACCTTGCCGAGTAAACAATTCTCAATTATAATTTGAAATGAGAAATCCAATCCACAGGAAATAAGAAGACCGCATAACTCAATGAATGCAGAAATGGTGCGTCATTGAATGTTTTTCACCAAATCTTCGAGCTGAGAGTCTTATAGTATATTTATTTAGAATTGAAAATATGTATAGAAAATGAGCAAAGATGTTAAATCTCCGTATTGATTTTTTTTAGTATGATACATCCCCCCACTCAACAGTTTAATGCCATCTGACGTATTCAAAAGCTGTGGAGATACAATCAGATGAAAAATAGATAACTAAAATCAAGAAGAGGTGATGGCATACGAGTAAAAAATGAATTAAACACGTGAAATCAAACAAAGCACCGAAAAAAAAACTTTTTAAATAAGCTTTTAATGACAAGTGTCCGTCGTACCTACAAAAGAATTTAAAGCAACTTTCTGAAAGGCTTTGTAGAGATAAGTGGCACTCACCAAAGAATCTAAAGCATCATTTTGAGCACACCTTGAGTGATAAACGGCATTCACCATAGAAAATAAAGTCACTTTTTGATCAAGCCGCGTGTAGTCGTAAGCGGTTGTGGTACTTACCAGAGAATCTAAAGCAACTTTTTGAACAAGCCTCTTTAAAAGAAGCCAACATTAGCACAAGCTGCTGTGGTACTCACCAAGTACGGGAGGTGGTTGCAGAGGCAGCAGAGCAGAGCCACGGACACGGTGGAGCGCCACCTGAAGTCGCTGCCGCCGGGCGCCGCGCCGCTCGAGGTCCTGAGGACCCCGGACCTGGCCGAGGCAGACACGGGGAGCAAGTCCGCCGTCGACGATGCCGCCCGAAGCCCTCGGTTCCCAGTCCCCACCGAGGAGGAGGTCGAGGAAGCCCGAGATGCGCTGTTCTGCACCGGTTTTCTACCGTGGCTGCTCACGGTGTTCGTGGACGAGGTAGAAAGTGGTGGTCTTTGGGTAGATGTCGTGGATGAAGCTGTGTTGGTTGCGATTTGGGTGAGGTTGTCTTTATCGGGGGACGAAAAGCATCCTCGGCTTGTTTGAACAACTGCCACACTCAGCATGCCTGCCAAGAGAAACACTCCGTAGACCGCCAACAGGAACAAAGACAGCCTTATGTTGAGCAAATACGGCATCGTGGCACAGTACATGACGGACGAATTTCCGAAACTGTCCAACTGGTCGTGCGGTCTCGTGATCAAAGCAGCAACGCCTAGAAGCGACGCCATGGCGGCCAGCACGGCCAAGTGGTACCTGAGTTGGTGCCTCCGGACACTGAAGCGGTACCTGTAGGGCCAGTGACACGTGAGGGCGCGGTCGGCAAGTAGAGACATGACCGTGGCGAACTGCAATGTCCGAGTAGCGTTGAGGCTCCAAACAAGAGCTCCACAAGCGGCATCCCAGTCTGGCTGGACGAGGCTCATGAGCGCGTAAATGAAGACCTGCAGAGCCATCACCAGCTCTTGCGCGGAGATGGCGAGCAGGAACAGATCCACCGACAGCCACTGCCGCCTGTAGGAGTGGAAGACTCCCAGCACCCAGGCACTCGTCAGGAGCACAAAGGGCGCCGCGACGCATTGGCCTATGGAGCCGTAGGTGAGCGGTCGCATCATGGTGATCGCGATGCAGGAGCTGCCTTAACTTTGAAATGACCTCGCAACTTTTTCTTGGTCATGACCATCCTCGCCAGTCCACATCCTTATGCCTGAAAAGAAATTTCACAATTAAAAAGTGTACAGTAGATAACATTGAGTGAAATGTGAAATCTATTATTCCGATTGCAATACCTCGATATATTTTTATTTTAAACCTATGGTGCACTGACGAGGAGAGACATCTTTAGCATGCCACCATGAGCTTAGCTCGAGAATCCACTCATCTCGGAAGAGAGCCGAGTCATCAAGCGGGTCCTTCTCGGACGAAATAACATGAATGCAGATTAGATTAAATACTAGTTTAAGCCTCCCTAACCGCAACAAAGGCGTTCTAAAGAGAGGAAGGATGAAGGCACTATTTAGTATAGAGTTATAGGAACGCTGAATTTATGCGCAAGGTTCGTAGAAACAGTAAGTTGAGAAAGAACTTCATGAAACATGATAAAAGTTGAAGAAGAAAATAGTAGGCGCTGAAAAACAGGACAGCAGTGAACGGAAGTAAGATGGTCTTTAATAAAATAAAAAACCTTTTATTTCAACACAAAGAAGGCCTACCTAACTATCAACTCGGGACCTCACATTTCCCCCCAGGGAGTGCTAATTCACATAGATACAATAGTTGTATCCCCCTGAGGGGTAAAGTGAATGCAACATCTACAACAACAATTTGAAAATGAAGAATAAACACCTCTCAGTATTGAGAAATAAATTGAGAACGCGCGCTCTACGTTGTAGATAATCATCATGGATACACGAACACAAAAAAATCTGCGATGACCGTCATTGAAAATGATGGGAACATGTACTCAAGAAATACACGAAAACTGTCGTTGAAGTCAACGACCTGAAAGTAACGACCGGTGCGGCCTTCAGCATTGAAGGAAGACGCTTTCTGCAACAGCACCACAATTTAGCGACCCAGGAGAAATACAGCTCTATGTAAGTCCGTAAAGCGGCCAAGCACTACCAAAGAGCCAGTCGTTAGGTTCATGTAGCGATTTAAAAAAGGAAATTGAACACCGTTCTCTCACAGCCAGAAACTCAGCAACCAAATCGAGGAAAAGCACTCAGTCATTCCCAAGTGTTTCTGCCAAATGGTCGATCTTTCCGCGTTATGTTATTCCTACGAACAAATAGACCTGGCGTAGAGAAGTTCTCTGATTCCAATCTGCAGATTGGCAGAGCGGCGCAAGAAATCATATAAAATTGCCATGATGGAGACAGCAATTCAACTCCCCGAAAAATGTCTTCCAAAACTGGTCATGACGAAATGCAGCGAGGTTTTTGTGGCTTTGAAATACAAACAGCATCGTTCTCTGGAGAAAAAAAAAGATGACAGGCTTCGCCTTCCTGACTTGGTGGTTTCAAAGGCCGTTTAAAAATAGAAATCAAGTTGTTCAGCTCTTTTGCAGACATCCATGGTTGATAAAACTGATAGGTCAACTGTCGTGTACGAGGTTCTTGATGATGGTTCTACATAAAACTGAATGTATTGGATCACTGCAGCATGTCAACTATTCAGCGCATGATATTTAAACCAGCGAAATACCAATCATGTATAAACACGTTAACATGAATTGCATCATTATACACTTGCATGCGTTTCTTTGGGCGTAACATACGACACATTGTGATGCATTTGCATCTCTTTACAACGCGTAGTTACAAAAAAAGGTGAAGAAGTGTTCTTATTCGCGTTGTTTTTTCAGCAAATCAAAATCGCAGTGTTGTTTTTCAACACCTCTAACTATTTTCCTTAACATTTACCTTGCTTCATAAACTTCCATCTCAACTTGCTATTTCTATGCTGAACTCACTCCCACTCCTAACCATGAGAGGGAACACCCCTTGTGTATAGATTCCCCGATTCTGAATTCCATATTCGACGGTGCCTTCATCCTCCCTATTTATGGAACACCTATGTCGTGGTTATGTAAGCCATGATATAACTAATCTTGTCATACATATACAGACAAAATATTTTACTCAGCTAATTACACTAATTAATTACAATAACACTACATTTAAAAATACAGGCTTCAGTTGGTAATCTAATCTGATACACTACTGGAAATTTTACATCAGATAGACCTATGGGCAACCATATCACATATGCAACCCAATTAAAACAAAATTGACTCGACAATTCTTCATAATGCTAATTCACTAATTTGCTGATTCTTAGTTATATTGAATGATAGCGTTTCACTTTAAAGAATCGCAGCGTATTTTTCAATGGAAACGGTAAGTATGCAAACAGATTAGTACAGGAGTTAGCTTAAAACTTCGTTTCCATTGCAAAAAGTGTTTTCCCCGCGTAAAGAGAAGAAACCATTCAATAAAGCCTAGAGAAAGCGTGGAATCTATGCACAAGGTGTGTTACCTCACAGGATACTTTGCGCAAAGAAACAGGAAGTTAGGAAGTAAAATAAAGAGAAAACTAAGAAGAGTTGGCGAAAAGAGCATGAAAACTGAAAAAATCAAAGTAGACACTAAATATAGAAGTGTACAAAGGGGACGCTAACCTAAACCTTTGACCAATTTTATGGCTTGGCAATGATACTAGATTAGAAGCTGTTTGAGCCTCCCTAACCGTGAAAAAAAGCGTTCCGAAGAGAGGAGGGCACTTTTTACCATGGAGATGAGGGAACGCGAAATCTACGCAGAAGAGAGCATAGAAACAGTAAGTTGAGAAAGAAGATTATAAAACAAGATAAAAGTTAAAGAAGAAAAAAGTAGGTGCTGAAAACCAGGACAACAGTGAACCGAAAAAAAATGTGGTTCTTAACATATAAAAAAATTATTTTAACAAAAAAAAAGCCCTACCTAACTTTTGAGCACAGGACCTCACACATTTCCAACTGGGGGTGCTAATTCCCATAGATACAATAGTTGTATTTCCTGAGGGGTTTATGGCGTAGGATGGACAAGCTTTACGTAAACCTTATCCCTATTCTGTGCTCCTTGAGAGGCTTTCCAACGAAAAATAAATTTACCACCCGATGCTTTTGTGATGTTATGCAAAAGCAAGAAATTCTTTAACGAATTATACTTTCCTCATAAAATAACGTCCTTTTTTCGGGTGTTTTTGAGTCTAAATATTCAGTGAGAGCTATTTTATCGTAGAGGCAGATATTTAAATGAGGACATTTTTAACAATTATTAAACGATGCAAATAAACGCTGGCGAATATGATTTTAGATCCAAAAGGTATATTTAGAAAATCTTTTCAGGTAACTTAGCCAATGAGTACTCGATAGCTAACAAAAACTGAGATTCAAATGAGGAATCCAACATCGATGTGATTTAAAATCAACTGATGCATAATGTTTGATTTAGTATCATTACTAACAACAATATTGCGAAAAATATATCCAGAAGGACTTTAAAGTCGTAAATTACCCATTCCTAATCATGCCATTAGAACACAACAGACAACAAAAAGCAACTTGCCTGTAAATTTACGTTACAGGAAAATGGGTACTTTTCTAGGCAACAGGTTAACTACCGCTACACAACCCAGTCGATGTCTGCTAAATGGTCACAACAATCAGAAACAGGAAAGATAACAGGTAAAAAGGAAAGCGACCCATTCGATAAACCATCAGAAACAGAGGAAGACTATCAGAAGCGAACAAGGAAGGTGACTAATTCAATGTCTGATAAATGGTCACAAACATCAGAGAAAGACTAAACAATATAAAAAAAATAAGGACGACAGCCCACTCGATGTCTCATAAATAGTAACAACCATCAAGAACTAAGAGAGCATTACGAAACAAGAATGTCTGATAAATAAGTACTCACAACCATCAGAAATCAAGGGAAAATTATCAGGAAACAAGGAAGGTGACCCATTCGATGTCTGATAAATAAGTGCTCACAACCATCAGAAATCAAGGGAAAATTATCAGGAAACAAGGAAGGTGACCCATTCGATGTCTGATAAATAAGTGCTCACAACCATCAGAAACAGAGGAAGACCATCAGGAAACAAGGGAGGCAACCCACTCGATGTCCGATAACTAAGTGGCCACAACCATCAGGAACTAAGAGAGCATTAGGAAACAAGGAAGGCGACTCATGGAGTGTTGCAGTGAGATGAGTTTCCCCGCAGCCCCGATGTCCTGTGAGAGGCGGCGGTCGCACTCCAGTTACGCTCACTTTCACGACGGCTTACAACACTTCCCGCCGCCTCTTGCGTCGCCATCCGAGCCTTTTGCTGGACAAGATCCTTAACCGGTGTCTCATCAGTCGCAAGATAAGCCCTTTTACTCGCCAAAATCCTAAACCAATGCTTCTAGCATCGCCAGATCAGCCCTTTTTCTTGCCAAGATCCTTAACCGCTGCCTCATCGGTCGCCAGATAACCATTTTTTGGCCAAAATCCTTAACCGCCTCCGTCTCTTGCATCGCAATATGAACCTTTCCTGTCCAAACTCCTAAACCTCTTCCTTCTGGTACGTCAGATAAATTTTTTCTTGCCAAATACTTAACTGCCACCTCTCGTACCTCTGTGTCGCCAGAAAGACTTTTTTCGCCAAAATCTTTAATGTTGGAGTTCACTCAAATGAAATTCTGCCATTAAGACACAATTCAGCACCTGGTAGCGATCACGCTTGCTAGATGACCCGTCATCATGGCCAAATTTCATTATAAAAAATCACACGTCAGGATTTGGGTAAGAAAAAAGACCTGTAGGGCACAACAACTGACACCCTCACGGAAGTTTTTTCCGAGCTCTCAGTCACGACGGACGTTGCATGAACGGTCACCTTTACAACATCAGGAAAAGGTCACAATAATCGAGTCTCTCTGGGAGCAATTGAGCAGGCGTAATAGACAGCGGTGCAGCTCAGTAACTTGTGCCACGCTGCAAAGCCAAGAGAACATTGAACCGAAAATGTTTATCGACTTGATGACAAGAGAACGTTTAATTTAAAGAGTTTATCTACTTAATGGCAAAAAAATGTTAAACGCAAAATATATGCCTAATTGATGGAGAGAAAACATAGAACCGAAAATGTTTATCGACTTGATGGCAAAAGAACGTGGAATTTAAAGAGTTTATCTACTTAGTGGCAGGAGAATGTTTAACGCAAAATGTTTGTCTTCTTGACGGTAGAAGAATGTTAACGCAAAATGTCAACCTAAATGATGGAGAGAGAACATTAAACCGAAAATGTTTATCGACTTGATGGCAAGAGAATGTAGCATATAAAATTTAATTTACTTGATGATTAGAGAACAGTGAACGTACAATGTTAAACTACTCGTGCCAAGATAATGTCGAACTCCACTGGAAGGTAAAAGAATGTTGAACGCAAAATGTTTTCCCACTTGATGGTATGTATGATGGTAAATGAATGTTTAACGTTAAATGCTTGCCTAACAGATGGCGAGATAACGTTAAACGTAAACTCATATCTACTTGGCAAGAGGATGTGGAATGCAAAATATTTAATCTGTAGCTACAAATCCTCTGGAGGACATCTAATCTTATCGAAAAGCATTAGGCAAGAAATTCAACAATGCAAGGCGCACAAACTAATCCCAAAGAGCTTCCTTCACAGTTCACAGCCACGATGTAACCCATGAGGAAACAATGAAAGAAGTCGAAAAAATATCACCGCTATCATACTTCAAGCAGTAAAGCGCTTCCTGAAAGCGCGAACTGCCGCAACCGTCCGGCTGGCGCTGTGAATACGGACCGATCAGATACGGCAGTTGCGTATACGGATCACGAGATAAGCTGGTCCGACTCACAATTAAAAGCAGCACCCGTTACGTCACGGTTACGTGTCACTGCAGTATCTGAGCTGTAATGTACGAGCCATCGCAACGCTCGGCGTCGGAGTGCATGGCGTAACTGATACACTTGCGGCAAGGTTCAGAGGATATCGTGCGTTTCTTGCGAAGGACTCCGCTGTTCTGCATGATAGTGTTTCTGGATGATAGTGTTTCTGGGCTCGTGAAGTGGCTGAAGTGAACAATGAAAAGCCTCCGCATGTTATGTGAAACCTGCTAAGTTCTGCGACTTATCACACATGGTAAAACTTGCTTCCAGTTTTGCAACCCGCTGCTTGAAGTGATACTCTAGGAATGCCGCTTCTGAAGTGTATGGTAATAGGAACTTGAATGTTTGGTAACAAAAACTGAAATGTACGGTAATATGAACTAATATATATGATAATATGAATTAATATATGGTAATATGATCTGAAGAGTGTGATCATATGATCTGAAGAGGATAGTAATATGAACTGTGAAGCGTATTGTGAACCCGTTTGTACTGTAAGACGCAGAGTGAGCCTAGGTATACTGAAGGCATCGATTGCTCTCTTTTCCAGTGTAGCACTCATATTTTATTCGAATATTGTTAACAATACGCGGCAAAAAAAATGTTAACAGATATTCAAACAAGCGTCAACACTTATTCTTATCAATGCAGGAAGGGATTTTGTTATTTTTTCCAGACTACCAACATTCTTTGCTATTTTTGACTCATGATGAACAAGCAGCAATTTAATGTTACCCAAACGTACGTAATTGAACATTGTTGCTCCCAAATGAGTAAATTATTTTGGCCACACTACACAAATAAATCCTGGACTTGAAATTTTGGCAGCAACTGAATTTGCTGGAGATGAAACAAACTGAACACCGGAGATGGAACAAACTGAACACCGGAGATGAAACAAACTGAACACCGGAGATAAAACAAACTGAACACCGGAGATGGAACAAACTGAACACTGGAGATGAAACAAACTGAACACCGGAGATGAAACAAACTGAACACCGGAGATAAAACAAACTGAACACCGGAGATGAAACAGAACACGGCGTAGAAACTCGCCGGAAATGATATTCCTCCGGTCGAGAGCTCAAGCAGCGCTCGCTTTCTCCTCGCAAAGCGCCGCATGCAAGAGCAGAATATCAAAATCGTTGGTCGCTTCCTTTGATACAAGACAGATAGACGCGGCGGAACTTCTTCGTGTCACGTTTCTCTTTTTTCGAGAGAAACAATAGAAGCATGGAGCGGGATTATAATGTTGTACGTTTGTACCATGTTGAAAAAAGAGAAGATATTCCATAAATATGTAAATTTAAGTTATATATTATTTGAAATTTCTAGAAATTGCATGTGTAAGTATGTTGCAGCCATGAGTAAGTTTAGGCCTCCCTAACCACAATAAAGGTGTCTCAAAGAAAGGAAAAAGGAAAAACACTTATAGCGTGAAGGGAACGTGGAATCTATGCACAAGGTGGGATCCCACACGAGATTCTCTATGCTTTGCAAACAGTACGTTAAGGAGGAAGTTAATGAAAGACGATAAAAATTGAAGAAAAAGGTTAAACCTGATGAAAACAGCAGTGAATCGAAAGCGGTGGTCTTTAATACAACAAACATTCTATTATATTCCAACATAAAAAGACCAACCTTTCAGCTTGAGACCTCACATTTGCCCCCTAGGAGTACGAATTTCCGTAGATACAATAATTGTACCTCTTTAAGGAGTCATAAATAAACAAAGGAAAAAAGTATGATATTTTAAGCGGCAACCTTCGTCTTTTCAACAACACAAATTGCTCGTTTCTTGAACATGTGATGAAGATTGATTTGGTAACTACTCAATGTGCATTGAAATCTCTGCGTACTTCAACTGTATATGGTTGTCGCTATATTTCACAGGCAGTTAAAAAACGTTCGAAACTTTAGCAAAATGTGCTCCAAGCATTTATTTCCCATGCACATGCGCTTGCTTATAGTCACGCACGTCGCACGTCCACTGTGGTTGGTTTTCTTCAATACAAAAGCTCAACTCGGAATGTCGATTACCAAAATTATTCTGAACTTCAGCCGAAGCCTCAAGCTAGTCTGCGTGGAATGAAAATAGCAAAGAGCACCGGCTTAAAAATGCCAAACTCGAGTACTAGAAACACGAAAAAGTGAACGTTTAACACAAATGTTTCCTAATTGACCTTAAACTTGCAAGTCTCAAAGAGCATGAAGCGTGTCTGTAGGTATCTCATCACAATCAACTTATTCGAATCCTAAATTAAAAACGAATATAATTAAAAAATGTCGCATAAAGCTGGACAAACTCCCGCCATAACACATAAAATTTGCCTTTATCTGAAATCAATGATCAAATAGTAAGTAGCAAGAGAACAAATGAAAGAAATTCGCTTTATTCTACAATCAATTATCAGATATTAGCAAGAGAACAAATGAAAAAATTCGCCTTAATCTGCAATCAATGACTAGATGGCGAGAGAATACATGGAAGAAATTCGCCCCAATCTACAATCAATGATCAGATAGAAGCAAGAGAATTACAACAGGTCGTGATGAAATTAGCCAATGGAGAGCGGACACAGACCGCAACAAATTACGGCCGAGGCTGACTAATGGCACAGCAAATCAAGTCCGAGAGCAATCAGTGTTGAAAAATCAGAGTCAGGCTGTGATTGCAAAGAGTAAACAGAAACGTGGTCGGATCGAGCATCGTAACTTCTCGGTCCTTGACCAACACTTGGAAGCCGGGGTCTATCGTTGTTCCCGGTCCTTGGACAATACTTTCAATACTTTAGAGGCAGCGTATATGGTTGTTCCTGGTCCTTAGCTAATACTTGGAAGGAAGCGTCTATCGTTATTCTTGGTGCTTTGCCAATACTTGGGAGGCAACGTCAATCGTTGTTCACGGTCCTTAGCAACTACTTAGGAGGCAGCGTCCATCGTTGTTCTCGATCCTTGGTCAATACTCTGGAGGCAGCGTCAATCGTTGTTCCCGGTCCTTGGCAACTACTTGGGAACCGGCATCTATCGTTGTGCCCGGTCCTTAGCCAATACTTGGGAGGCAGTGTCCATCGTTGTTCCCGATCCAGCAACACACGAAATATCTTACTCTATGCATTGCATTCTCTGAATTTCCACTTCTAATGTCCTCAAATAACTAAAATCTAATTGAGAGATTACTCTACGAATTGCGTTCTCTGAACTTTCATTTTGAACAAGCTCATATGCTAACCTTATCTTAATTGGTATATATTTTAGGGGAAATTTTTAAACAATTTTTATTATGAGCAAAAACTGGTGAAACTCAAAACAAGCTATGAAATGTTGTTGACTCAACCCATGAACTCATAAACTTGTATGATCACAACAGCAAGTTTAGATACAATAATAAAAACATCTAATGTAAGCAAGACTTCACCAGCAACAATTTTTTCGCAGGGAGGCGCATCAAGTCAATTCTTCACTTTTTCATACAAGTATCCATGCCCCATGGCTTTTCATTTTTTAGCTTATTTATAACAGTGTGGCAATTTTTTCATTTTTTGTTCAAATTTCGCCTAAATATGAAAAATTCTAAAATTTGAATTCATAGTGATAGTCAATCAGTTAGACTACTTTTACTCAATCAATTAGACCAGAGTGAAACGAGTAGAAGGTAAATGGTAAGAAATAAGATATACACCAGTCTCTCCGCACAAGCGCCAAGACCCTCTTTCTAACATGAGAAAACAGATGCACAACCCATGATTTGACCGCCATTTTTAGCAAATGCCAGTGGTACTTAAACAATATCAAATTTTCTCTCACGCTGTATTGACGGAAGTGATCTAATTACCCATATACCCAACCAATTACCAGCTTTTTTTTCAAAGTTCTGACTCATGACATTGAAAATTTGAAAGTTATTTGGACGAACACCAGCCACAACAACGCAACACAAGACTCAGTTCTATCTGCCTAGCGCTAGGAGGAAGTGACATGAACGCAGCGCTGGGAATCAGAACAAAACAAAATAAAACGAAGTAAATCGGAATGAAAAAAGAAAAACTGCCTTGGAATGCTGCGTGACGGGTCTGTCAGAAAGCGCAGATGCGGAGTGGCAGCTCACGTAAGTTTGGAGTTGTTTAATAAAACACAGTTTCCGTATTTTTTGTAGAGATTGCCACAAGTAACATTGGCAATTGCAGTGATAACAGTGGCCCTGAAAGAGTAGACTTGAAGAGCAAGAGAAGTACTTGCAAGAAATTACCCTTAAAAAGAAGTCAACATTAAATGTTCACGTTTATTTTTATCATCTAGCTCATTAGCCGTCATTTGGGAGCCAAGTCAGCTTAAAAAGCACACAAAATTAGTCCTTTACCTCGTTGCATCTGGCTACTCGCAGGACCAGTCGAGACCCGTAGACATGGCAGTAATAAAAGCGATTTAACCACCGAACAATGGATAGAAAAACTGACATGATAGATGGTCTGCATTTAGAATCAAATTCGCCAATCTCCAGCGCATCGTAAAGAGACATAGCTAACACTTTTAAATGTAGTTAATAAAATATTCTCTTAAATTTAAGTCGTACGTGGTTAGAAATCCTACTTTCCACGCAACTTTTAATAACAAAGGAGAAGGCCCATCAACCTTTACACACGACGATAAAGTTGATAACGACGATAGTTGATTAGGATAAGTTGAGTTATCTTAGGATAGGTTAAGATACGTTGAGTTGCGACAGATTAGACTAGGTTGGAAAAGATAAGATTAGAATTGATTGGGAAAAGATTAGTAATGAAGATTTCAACATGAAAACATATTTTAATGATTTCAGCCCTCGATAGACAATTACAGGAAATTTATTAAATTATTCAATATACAGTACATATGTTCCCCGACATGAAAAATTACCAAAATAATAGACACAATATACCCAAAAAATACACAATGATAACCCCAGAATCAGTTGCAGTTATTCGACGGATAACCTCAGCAGAGAAACACAAAAAAAAACATCATAACTTCACAGAAAAAAACATAAAACTAAACCTTACGAAAAAAGAACCATCGCCACATCACCACCGGGAGGGACATCCAGGCCTTAAGCCTTGACCCGCACACACCGGACGTGCGAGGCGCTCTCCCGCCTACGTCCGGTCAGGCAGCGTCCGGTGAACGGCACGGAATGCCGGCGCAGTGAACTAACTATAGGCTGATCCGTTCGTTCCGTCCTCCCTTTTGGTAATGGATTCTTCGAAATTCACGATACGTAAATTTTTAAACATTTTCCTTTCTGTAACGGGAGCTGATGGGTCGGTGTTGGCAGACTTCGGCAGAGTGGAGTCTACCGTGTGCTGCGCACCGTGCGCTGCGCACCGTGCGCTGCGCACCGTGCGCTGCGCACCGTGCGCTGCGCACCGTGCGCTGCGCACCGTGCGCTGCGCACCGTGCGCTGCGCACCGTGCGCTGCGCACCGTGTGCTGCGCACAGTGTGCTGCGCACAGTGTGCTGCGCACAGTGTGCTGCGCACAGTGTGCTGCGCANGCATTTCTACCAATAATGCATCAAAAAAAGTTTCCCACGACATACATTACACAGGTTAATATAAAATAGTTTTAAACAAGGCTACAAAAAAAGGCCCTACAGGAGGCACAGGGTGAAGCCCAGAAAGAACACAATGATAACCCCAGAATGGACACAATGATGACTCCAGAATGGACACAATGATGATCCCAGAATGGACACAATGATGACCCTAGAATAGACATAATGATGAAGCCAGAATGGACACAATGATGAACCCAGAAGGACAAAATGATAACCCCAGAAGGACACAATGATGACCCCAGAATGGACACAATGATGATCCCAGAATGGACACAATGATGACCCCAGAATGGA